>JAZHYW010000008.1:0-51454 GCA_037355805.1 Ixodes ricinus
GGGTAACCTCGGATCATGTCGAGTAAATACGTCACGTGATCTGTTCGTCGTCTGCCTTCTGCGTCGACAGCGGTCAAAGCTCGCTTGCTCCGTTGGTTTTGGTGGCGGACGTTCGAAATGAGAAAGAATGAGGTGCAGCATGTGTGGTTATTGCGATTTGCTGTTTTCAACGCACAAATTAACTGCATTACATCCAGACCGTGCACCTTCCCCGGGAAGGTATACATGTTATTATGAGTGTGCGAGCGTAAACGGGAGCTTCTCCTCGTCCTCGGCGTTGGAGGGAATGCCATATTCTCACGTTCAAGGCTGAAAATGTTTAAACGCAGTAAATGATAAGGTAGTATTTTTGTTTCCTCCGGAGTGTTCGTAATGAGAGGATAACGCTTGTAAAGCAGTGAAGGCTTCAAAGATTTTATTGTAAGTGTAAGGCGTAGGTGAGCTTCTCTCTGTTCCGCTGAGGGAGCGCAAGCCTCTTCCGCGGGGCAGTGAGGAATCTCATGGGCTATGCAGACGATACGGCCAGCATCTGTTCACAAGTTGATGGCCTGTAAGGCGTTCACCCAAGAGTGCTCCCTGTCACCCTGGGGCGGGGGCGTGGCGGGGGCCGCGGTTGCAGGCTCGGCTGCGCGGGATGCACCACACACAGCGGTGCGCTCGCGGGTTGGGGCTTGTGGCTGGGGCCTCCGCCGTGGTCTGCGTTGGGGTGAGTTGGGGCACAGCTAGTCGTCTTATCTTCCCCTCTCGGTTCTGAGCATTAGTTGTTTCCACACGTGCAGATTTGTTATTATCTTGTTCTTACGGCTACTGTTTGTTTATGTTTACACCTACTCAGCGGCGGGCTAGCAGGCGCACATGCGTAAGGGTACTAACCTTTCTGTCTAGCCTTGCACGCCGCTGAGTGGGCAAACTTTCTCGTGCAAATAAAGATTATTATTATTATTATTATTATATTCACGTCAATAGCGAATGTAAGCTTCATAGAAACAATCACGCACATCCTTTCGGGAATGATTATCTACGTTAATGCGAATAGCATCAAACGGTGCGGAGTTATGCGCGTTCGTCAGGTGGCCGGCACACTCTAGATACGCCAGCCCACTCTTGAGGCGATTCTAAATTTGTTGACACTCACAGCCCTGCGCACGATCTCCGCAGCCCAGCACGTGCGTTTGTGATCACTTAGGAAGGCGAGCAAAGCACGCGCTATACGCACAAACACTCAAAATGGTACCGACCAGACTTTCTGGCGTCTCAGCTAGTCTCAATCAACGGTACTTAAACGGTTGTTTCATATCTTTACCATAGGACGCGCTTTACAGCGCTGTCACAGCTAGCCAGTGCGCGCAGCGTTCCATGCACGAGGGCTCATTCCGCTCTCGTGAGGCTGAGCACGGTCGCTACATCACCCTCTCCCGAGCGCGGGAGAGGGCGAGCTAGCGGTCGTGCTCAGCCTCACGAGAGCGGAATGAGCCCTCGTGCATGGAACGCGCGCGCACCGGTAGCTGTGACAGCGCTGTAAAGCGCGATCCTATGGTAAAGATATAAACAACCGTTTAGAGTGCCGTTGGTTGAGACTAGCTGAGACGCCTGAAAGTCTGGCCGGTACCATTTTGAGCGTTTGTGCGTATGGCGCGTGCTTTGCTCGCCTTATCTAAGGACACAAACGCACGTGCTGGATCCGCGGAGATCGTGCGCAGGGCTGTGAAAGTTTCAACATTAATTTATGAATCGACCTCAGAGCGGGCGTAAGCGTGTCTAGAGTATGCCAGATAGATACACCTGACGAAAAGTGCGTGAAGTCAGCACAAATTGAATGCTATTCGCATTAATTTATTTATTTATCGACCCGCGGCGTAAGAGGTTAGATAGCCAGATAGATACATAGACGAAAAGTGCGTGAAGTAGCCAAAGAATGCTATTCGCATTAAAATCGTAAGGGTGCAGGCGAGCAGTCTCAGGTTAATTCAACATGGGTAAGTTTCATATCATACTTGAGAAAGCACCTCGCGCTGTACCACTCCACCGTGTGGAATCAATTTCTGCAAGACATAATCGGTACAAATTACAATGCGTGGAATATATATGTTTAGGGCGCTCGCGCTGATTAATAAAAACACATTCTTGATGTCTAACTGTAAGGAGTAAGTAATTTTCATCTCAATATACAGCTCATAAGGAAGGTGAGTAAAAGGAGCTGGTGGATCCACCTCAAAAAACACCGCGTCGTCATTGATATTATCGTCTCTTTGAGTGCTTTCTTCATGATGAAAAGAATCGTCTGCTATTTTCCCCCATCACTGCTGTGTTTTCTTTTGCCGTAGTCCATGACGAAGCCAATCCGCGTAGTATCCAGGTGATTATCCCGGCCGTTCCAAAATCGAGTCGCGGATCGTTTACTCGCGATGTCACGTGGTATTACCCGCTGACGTAGGAGGCAGGTTACTTCGGTAAGATTTGGAACATAGCCCGGGGGACGTGTTCTGAAGTATAGAGGAGGTCGGGGTTTCATGTAAGCCTTCATTTTTCTACTCTCGTCATCGCGCACCGAGCTCTGTTGTCGAGAATGCGACTGCGAAATGCGTCTGATAACACTGACATCACTTTCGGCTCCACGCCGTTCATGTTATTGCTTGAGTTAAGGAGGAGACCCACTCGTTCTGCCGATCACTGACGTCACGCCCATCCCTCCCTGAAAAGCATCCCCCGCGCAGGGTGTCAAACCGAAATGTTTTTCGTTCCGGTTTTCGTTCCGGTTCAGGGAAAACGGTTCAGCTCCGGTTCAACTCCGGAGTGAAAAAATAAAGGTTCAAACCGGTTCGAACCGGTTCATACTCATATGCTACAAAAACAATTGACGATGGCAAAAGATAAACTATGCATATTTTAAGAAGTGTTACATATAGAAAGCAAAGGCTCACATTACTGTGTGGAACGAACGAGCACCTCGGGACGTGAGTGAAAGCGCAGTATAATGTCAGGCAGCTGACCGAAGAAGCAGGACGTCGTCATAGATATCCAGGGAAACACGGCACCTGTGAGACGATAAAATGAACTTCAGTGTAGAGAAGGCTCGCTCCACGCACACCTGGGTCGCAGGCACTCCAAGGGCTACTTGCGCCAATGCGTAAAGTTCTGGATGGCGTTCCCTTCTCTCCGCCCGATACAGCAACACGTTATAGCGTCCCTTGAAAGCCGCGGTTCCTTGTCTAGCATTTCCAGGAGGCATGCTATATCAAGTGGACTACTGGTACTTCGAACGTGCACGCCAGCCTCAACCTCTATTTTCCTTGGAGGAGCGCTTACAGGGTGTCTTCCGGATCATCTGGAGCCGCCGCAGTTTCAGAAGAAAGGGTAGAATCTTGCTCGCATTGCAGAGCTGTGATACACCTCCAGGTCTTTGTCAAATGCAACGTGGCCCGGTACTTTTGCTCAGGGGTGAGAAGGCGGTAGCGGGGACTCATGTACACATGGAAAACATACTAATTCCGCTCCGGAACGAAAAAATTGATTTCGTTTCGGTTCAACTTCGGTTCGTTAGAAAATAACGTTTTTTTCCCGTTTTCGGTTCACGGTTCGGGTTCGGTTCAATACCCTGCCCCCGCGTGAATGCCCTTTAACAGTGCCCTCTGCTTTGCCAGCACTATATAGCTCATGGCTATAATAAACTTTGATCTTTCTGGGGAAGCCTCGTACGCAAAGGAAACTAGTCTACACTTTCTGCCCTCCGTTTAACTTAGATCCAAATCTGGGGCTTGAGCCTCAGTCTTGATTTAGCGTTTGATGTGCAAAAGCCCTCGTGCAAATAACACACTAAATTAAACCACGCGGTTGCACCAGTAGCTTTAGCCAACTTTATGGTGGGCCACGTACAAAGGGAGGTGTGACGATTGGATGGGCAAGATCGGTCCCGCGATTCAAACCTTAGAGTGCAGCATAGTCTGCATGGGGAACGGCTTGCGGTCCAGGGTTAAAACTTACAAACGAGGATTCTAACCAAAACGGGGAGGACTGAACATTTCTGTATATTGTCACGAACGGAGGTGACACGTAGACGAGCAGTGACTTGAAATATAAAGGTTTAATGGGCGAACTTGTGCCAACCAAAAATAAGTAAAAACGAAAGAGCGTCGATGCAGCAGAAAAGCAGGCGGCGATTCGGCGGCGACAACAGAGCAGGAGCGGGACTGCCTCGACACGGTCGCGGGTAGCTGCTTATCTACTGTGCGTCACTATCTCGAAAGTTCGGCGAAGTAAGTTCGAGCGTCGCGCCCTCGGGGCGAGGATGAACTGGCACTTTCGAGAACAACAAAGCAAAGGGAAAGTTACTAGTGCGAGAATGAATGGGAATCTTCTAAAAGACCGTGACCGAGCGTTGCTTTCTCGGCTCTGCGGGCGGCATTATCGCCCCTTTTAAAAGTGCATCATCCCGATGCAACGGGAAAGGAAAACAGAAATGGCTAAACATTTTTACGATGAAATGAAATAAACATGCGGTGCTGCAATCCTATCGCGCGTAGTACGGCTTCAGTCGAACTACGTGTACGACTTCGGGTCGTGGTCGGCGGCGTCCCGATGGTCGGGTTCCGTCGGGGAGCACCTCGTAGTTCAAGTCCCCGAGGCGGCAGATGACCTTGTAGGGTCCAAAGTAGCGTTTTAGCAGTTTCTCGCTGAGTCCGCGGCGGCGAATGGGCGTCCACACCCACACCCTGTCTCCGGGCAGGAACTCCACGTCGCGGCGACGGAGGTTGTACCGGCCAGCGTCCACGCGTTGCTGGTCCTTTATTCGAAGACGGGCTCGCTGGCGTACTTCTTCTGCTCGTTGGGTGACCAGCTGGACGTCGTCGGTGCTGTCGTCTGTCGGGTCGTGGGCAGCATGCCGTCGAGCATCGTCGTCAAGTCGCTAGTGTGAGAGCCCTCCGACGTTTGTGAAGGATCTTGGCGTCGTTCGTCATCGGCAATACCACCTCCCGGTATTGCCGCACTCAGTTTTCCCGGCGAGGCAGGTGGGCAGGCTTTCTCGGCGGGACCCACGATGGGTCGATGCAGGGTGGTGGGGTGACGGCGATCGGGAATTGCGACGGGTAGACGGTCCCGGGGATGGCGACCGGCGGAGGTATTCGTCGATGTCCTGGGGTCGCTCGCCGTAGCGTGGTCGCGGGTCGTCGGGGTGGAAGCCACGTAGCCCCAGCTGTCGGTACGGGCAACGACGGTAGACATGGTCAGCTTCCCCGCAGTGGAAACAAAGCGGGCGTCGGTCGGCCGTTCGCCACACGTCGGTTTTTCGCGGCGCGGGTCGCTCTGGTCGGGCGTGCTGCCGATCTTCGTGTCGTTGGGAGTACTGGGGCGCTGGAGGATCACGGCGTGGTGGCGTCGCAGCTTGGCGGAGAGCTTGCGGCTGTCGTCTGGCTATGGCGGCGTAGGTCAGCGTCGGTTCCTCGGGAGCAGGCACGTCGACTGGTGGTTCGGGCTGCAAGGTCCGCTGTACCTCGTCGCGTACGATCTCGGCGACTGACAGCGTCGCCGGACGCTCAGCAGCGGGGAGCAGCTTCGGAGCTCCTGCCGGACGACGTCTCGGATGATGTCGCGGAGCTCGGCGGCACCAGTGCTGAACTCTGAGCGGGGCGAGGCCAAAGTGGAGACGTTGCTGAGCCGATGGTAGTGACTGGCTCGGGCCATTAACGCCCGCTCGATGTTTGTCGCTTCGGCAACAAATTTTTCGACGGTCGTCGGGGGTTGCGAATAAGTCCGCCGAAGATTTCGCTTTTCACGCCCCTCATAAGGAAGCGTAATTTCTTCTCGTCGATAGCTTGTGGGACGGCGCGGCTGCTCAGGCGGAGGATGTCTTCAACGAAACTGGTGACTGTTTCGTTGGGGCCTTGAGTCCTCGCCTGGAGAAGGTCTTCGGCCCGCTGCCTGCGATGCTGGTTCATGAACGCCCGCTTCAGCTCGGTGACACAGGCGTCCCACGACGTGAGCGCAGCCTCGTGGTTCTCGAACCAGTGCCTCGCAGTACCCTCCAACGAAAAGTAGAGGCTCTGCAGGTACTGCTCGGCGGTTCATTCGTTATGGCGTGCCACGCGCTCGTAATGTTGGATCCAGTCCTCGACGTCCTCGTGGATCTCCCCGTGGAAAGCCGTCGGAGTCTGGGGGGCGACGGGCAGGTAAACGACGTGTGGGGCGATCATCTTCGTGGCCTTCTTCTACCCCGCACCTCCACCAGAAATGTCACGAACGGAGGTGACACGTAGACGAGCAGTGACTTGAAATATAAAGGTTTAATGGGCGAACTTGTGCCAACCAAAAATAAGTAAAGAACGAAAGAGCGTCGATGCAGCAGAAAAGCAGGCGGCGATTCGGCGGCTACAACAGAGCAGGAGCGGGACTGCCTCGACACGGTCGCGGGTAGCTGCTTATCTACTGTGCGTCACTATCTCAAAAGTTCGGCGAAGGAAGTTCGATCGTCGCGCGCTCGGGGCAAGGATGAACTGGCACTTTCGAGAACAACAAAGCAAAGGGAAAGTTACAACTAGTGCGAGAATGAATGGGAATCTTCTAGAAGGCCGTGACCAGAGCGTTCACTTGCGGGCGGCACAGACTTAATAGTGGTAAGTGCGCCGCTGCAAGGGGAAACGCGACCCTTGTATTTTTTCCCAGATTTCTTGCCTTCTCTTTTAGTTAGAGCCCAATTTATAACAAATAAACTGGTCTTCGCCAGTGTGAAAGCTACTCATACGGGATCATGGTGATACCGACACTGAGGGTTAAAGCGTGAGACCCCTTTCGGCCACTGAGAAGAGCGAGCGATCGCCACACCTCCCTTATAGCCGGTTTATAAGCAGGCGGCAAAGAACGTTCTGAGATATCTATATTGAGTCAGGAACACCGTGGTCAGGAAAGCACGCATCGCCGTACGCGTTGACTGGCTTTGGACCTATTACATCCCTAACGTTGTATTCTTTTTAATTAACACACGCACGCACGCACATACGCACGCACACGGAAACACCCACAACCTCCTCCCCACACACACACGCACATACACATGCGCACACCCAATTAGACACGCGTAAGAAAGGAAGCCAATTGTCAGAAATGTCCAACGACAGAGATAAACTCTGGGGAGTGGAGATGGCCTGCGGCGGAATTGCGGGAGCGTGCTTAGCCAATGGAGCCGGCGCGTTATCAGCCCCGCAAATGAAACTGCGATTAGGTTAAACGAACCGGAGGGTCCCGCAAATGAAATCCGGCTTCTTTAATTAAATGAGTCCGCAGAGACCACGCTTTAATTAACGACTGCGTTTCTCCCTCCGAAAACGGCGTCGCCAAGATCCAGCATTTTTTTGTTGTTGTTGCATACTGTGGATTATTAAAGCAGGAAGCAACATGACCTACGTGACATTTTGAAGGTTTCTGTACAGCTCTGGGCTTTTAGTGAATAATAACAACTCAGCGTGGGAATTTGGCTCTAAAGTCTACAGAGGCGTTTAGTTAATTTTTTTTAAATTCATACCGTTTATGGAGTTAGTCCTTGCGCTTTCGTGTCCGTGGCATGTAGACGCTTTGCGGCAGCTGTGCGTGCGCGCCGCCATAACCGACCTTCGGCTTTTGTTTCCTCTTATTCCGTTCACTTCACTTCATTATTACCACAGCAGAACGGGTTATTGCCACTTTAAATTCTACTGTGTCCACCTCCCCAGCATAGGCCTTTGCGGAAACTCGCCATCGCCCGATTCAGTGGCTTGATATTCCGGTAAAACAAGAGAAGACCAGCAATGACGGCTGTAATCTGGCGCGTGAGCAAAGCACCTATAGACAAACTCATGTTTACAAACAAACCGGAGCGACCCTAGCGGACGCTATCGGCGCCGCCAGGGAGTGTGGGCAAGAAGCTCGCCGTCGCCCATAAACAACCATTGGAACATGGTTAAAACGCGCACAAAGAGACGAGGACAAACAGGAAGGAACACAGAACACAGACAAGCGCGCACTCACAACTCCAGTATATTAAGTAAAGAAAAGAAAGATGAAGCACAATATTTTACAGGGGACCACGGCACCAGAGGGTAAACAGTTCAGTCGCAGTCAAATGTTCGGAAGAAGGCAACTTCTTTTTCGCTTAAAGCTACCGACGGCTGACTAACGCAGCGATCGGCCAGGCTCAAGATGGTGAACGCCTCAAGCACCTCGCGCGTTTGTTTTTCTTTAAAGCGGCCAATGATTGATGTGTTTTTCTAACGATGATGTGCACGTACGTTTACCCCCTGGTGCCGTGGTCCCCTGTAATTGTATTGTAAAAACGTTTATTGTGATGCCGCCTTCTGGCCTGAAGGCCTCAGAGTAGGCGGGGGAAAAGGGTGAAGGGAAGTGAAAATGACGATGATTAGATGAACCTACCGATCCCGGAGGATCGGAGGAAGTCGATGAGAGATGTGTAGATGAGTTTTTGTTCATTAAGAATGGCGGTTGTTGGCTTGGTCCACTCTGTGTAGGAGCAAGGCCGTATGTGGTAGGGTAGGTTGCGGATTGCGGCCTCGCGCTCCGGCGCGGATTCCGCGCAGTCCACACGAGATGGGAGCAGGTGGCAGGAACGCCGCAGTGGTCGCAGTTCGGATCGGGGCCGACGTCGTCTGGATCCGTCGGATGGTAGATTCTTGACAGCCAGTCTGGCGTCAGCCCCGTCTTCGTTTGGAGTCGGTTGAGGGCCACCCGCTCCCATCGCGGAAAGCTGCTCGGAATGCGGTGAGGGTTGGGCGGCAGGAGAGTAGTGAGGCGCGCCTTGCGTGCTGCTCGTTCTGCGCGTTTGACCTCGGTAAGGTCAAAGTCGGCAGTGTCCTCAGGCACCTTCCGAGGACTGAGCGGAGGAACCGGGCCTTGTGAGGGCTGTGTTGCTTGTAGCTCTGCCCTCGCGGCCCCATTCGCCCTCTCGTTCCCAGGGATGCCTTCGTGGCCTGGCAGCCACGCGACAGTGATCGTTTGGTCGTCCTTCACTTTGCGCACCAGTGTTCGGATCTGTGCGACCACGGCGTTACATGTGTCCGTGCGACGCAACTCGCGGAGTGCCTCTTGAGAATCTGTATATATGCGAGTTTCTGTGATGTTGGCTCTCTTCAGAATGGCGGCCTGTGTCGCCATCAAGATCGCCCGCAGTTCTGCGGAGCACGTGCTCTTCGTGTTTTCAGTTATTTCTTGCTGTGTGTCCTGTTTTGTAGGGGAGTACCAGGCGATAGCCGTGCGGCCGGTCTCAGAGCGCGAGGCGTCTGTGTAAAACACTTCGACGTGCTCTCCGAGACCGCGGACTTCTGCCATGTGGTTAGAGGCCTGAGTGACTCTTCGTCCCGGCGAGTCGTTCCCTTGGTTTTTGGAATCGGTTTGGCGACGGTGACCGCCTCCGTTTCCCATGGTGGCGGAGGCGTCGGCATAAATGGGCCTTCAATGAGATGGGCACGCCCACTCAGTGTCAGGATAGTTCTGCCTTGGGGGGTCCCCTGTAAAATATTGTGCTTCATCTTTCTTTTCTTTACTTAATATACTAGAGTTGTGAGTGCGCGCTTGTCTGTGTTCTGTGTTCCTTCCCTGTTTGTCCTCGTCTCTTTGTGCGCGTTTTAACCATGTTCAACGTTTACCAACTCGCCCAACTTACCACTCTTCAACCATTGGAATGCGATGTTGTCGGCGTCCGTGTGAGACCCCGTGCTCTTTTTCGTGTTGGCGTTGTTGATCCCACATCTTCCTGGCAATGCCTGATTACTTTAACAGCCTCAGCGAAATTAACGAGGATAATTACACCCCAAAATGTCGCGGGAATAATGTGACGTTCGATGATTCATTCGGCGTAAACGCCGCGGAATGGGCTCTAAAACCTGATTCGCATGATGAGATTCTGCTCGCCATTTTCAGTCGCGACGTCACTCGGGCTGAAAAAACGTGGACCGTAGCTAAGATGGTCGACGGCGATACTGAAAATCGCAAGCAGAATTGAATTAAGTGAATCAGACATAACAAGCCGCCGATGGCCAATCGTTACCATGATTAACACATCCTTGTATCTACTGCTTACACCGAGCCTGCACCCCAACCACCCTTCAAACTTAAAAGTCCTTTGAGGCCTTGATTTACTTCTTATCACAATTACTGGGTCAACGTTTGGTCTACAGGCTGCTGTCGTTTGAACGAGCAAGCGACCACAAGCAGAAAAGTTTGAAAGAGCTGACGACGATTTGAACGATAAGGCGACCGTTTCAACTTACACTCACTGTCCGCAAGTGGTCCTTACAACTTGGCGGTTTACCTGCGTTCACGTTGGAACAAAACAAATAAATCTGACGAGCACAAGTATCCGTGAATTCTACCCAAAGTGCTTCTCGCATAAGCAATCGTAATCCAACAGCCTCTGGTTTTTTTAATTTTTCACGGCACCTATCAACGTCCTTGGACGAACCGAGCAGGCAGAACACATGAAAACTGACCTTCAAACCTTTCCCAACTTTTTTGGTACAGACCCAGTCGCGGCGTTTCGACGAGAAGGCGGGTTTTTGTCAATTTCTTTCCAAACAACACAGGAATGCACGTCCCGCATGGTGACTTCCGCCCACAGCCCAAGACCGGAAGTGCGCCCGACGCGCCACCACCGCACCGTGACGTGACAGAGGTGAGTTCGTGTATAGCCTCGATGATGACGTCACGGTCTTCACGTGATGTCAGCAGGATTTTAAAGGGTCATCATGACGTCATCACGTGAGCACGTCATGGCATCAGCATGAAGGTTGCCACGTGACGTAGGGCCACGTGGCACTTGACATCGGGTGATTGCATCAGGCGACACTTTGAAGTGGTCATGTGACGTCACGTCACACGACCCCATAATGTCAAGTGACACCACTGATGTTGCGTGGCACCATTATGCCACGTGACAGTGTGATATCTGACTCAAATTAACATGTGGTACGTATCTAGAAACATTCTTTGTTGCTTTTAGAAATGTGTTTGTAAGACACCTTCCGGAAATGACTGAATATATGTTTTAACGTTAAAGCACACGCATACTGGGTCTGCGTTCAGGTATTTTACAGCGACAGCTGTTAGTGAGAATTACCTCCCAAGGAAAATGCATCCGTCTTCTTCGCGGAACCTCACGGTGACGTCACGAATCATACGATCGCTCCCGGCCGCCCCCGCTGACTTCGCGCGAAAACAAAAAAAAATCGTTCAGCCTTTCCACTCTCGTGAAGAAGGAAACCAGCGGAGCTGTACTCGATACACTGTGTGCTTCTTTTTCGTCGTCGTCTGTTTTTCGCGCTGTTTCCTATGATGAATTCCCACCAACGCGCCCAACTATTCATTCTTCTATTATAGCTGGAAAGGTTGCCGCCATCTACGAGCGACGGCGGAAACCATACTGGTTGTGTGCTTGCCGCCGTCGCTTATAGATGGCGGTAGCTGTCCAGGTAGGTTTGTGTCGACATACACCGACACGATCCTGGGGAACCTAGCCCTTAACAGCTCCGCTGAAATGTCCGTTTGCGGAGCCGGATCCGAACCAGAGACCTAAGGATGCCGGCAGTTGCTTCTTCTGCAATCAACCGACCTACCCACTGTGCACTCGACGGGGCAACTTTCGGAGAAATAAAGGCGGTACACATTCTATTTGTTTCTACCATCGATAACGTATCGGCATCTCCTGAGCCTCGAGCGTGTGCTCGCGACGCCAGAGCACGACAAGAGACAGTGAGTGCGTGCTGGAGGACGGGACGTTTGAGAGAGACGTCCTGCCCTTCGGTGCAGCAATGCCACCTAGAAGAAAAGGCCTGTGCATGACGTCATTGTTTGTGGACCAACCTCCCCCCCCCCCTTTTCCGGCCCAAAGCGGCAAACGCACCGAAGCCTAAAAGAGCCGCCGCCAAACGGCAGATGGGTCCGTCTTTGCCGCCGCGTGCCAGTGTCACGCTCACTGACGCTGCGAGACGCGATGTAGGCGCTGCTGGAGCACGCGCGACACTGCCCGGATTCTCTAGCACTGACGTTTTGGGAAAAAGCGTAGTCTTTGTTATTTAGGTGGTATTGCGTTAGCACGCTGCGATGCCAAGACGAAATCGTCTTCACCGCGTCGCCCACTTATGGCGGGTGGGGGATTCACTAACGATGACGTCCGTATATAGCTGAACCGAAGAGCTAATTTCAATTGCGGCGCACTAATGGGGCTCGTCGTAGGCGAGGTACGGGTGAGGAAAACAAGAACCAAATAGAAAGCGGGAAAAAATAGGACGTTTTAGGGAACCGATTTTGCACATCCGATATATGGTACGAAGGGGCCCTCTGGTACGATGTGCGCATATGTGAGTCTTCTGCGGTAGCGCATGCGCAATTCGTATCGGAGGGCCCATGGGACCGTATTGGACGGTCAAAAACGGTTCCCTAAAACTCTCTTACGGCGTGAAAATACTCAGAGTCTTGCTGGGGAGCCTGTGTAGAAATGACAACGGGGCCACGGTGATTTCGAATTACGCGAGCTGCGAGCTGCATGGTGACGCTGCGACAACCCGTTACGCTGGAGTGTAAATGCACGAATTGAATTGCTTAGTTGCACCAACGGATCGGGCATTACAAAATACTTTAACTTCACTGGAAGGTACGTCTCCGGCGGAAAAATTCGGATGAGAAAGTTTCAGCCCCACACTTTACTTTAGTGTTTGTAGCTTTTTATCAAAAGCTGCAAGCACTATCTTCGGGATTGAGTCAGGCCTAAGGAGCGCAAACATTGCAACTCGCCTGTCTAGGCCCACGGGAGTACTTGAGTTAAATCTGGTGGCGGTGAAGTAAATCCCATTACTCAAAATTTTGTAAAAAAATCTTGTTTTCGTTGGATGATTACGTGATGTGTTTAGCTGAAAGTTCCACATCTGGCCTTCAGTGGGGATGCGTCTCAGTGAAGTTCAAAGCTCTCTGCCATGTGGTTATATTTATAATTTAAACAAATGTTCCTTAAATACCTCTTTTTGAGTAAACCCGGTGATATTCACGGTCAAGTGCAGCTAAATACACCTCCCGTCTTAAAGCGTTGCAGGTCGAAATAATTTTTATTCCAGAACCGTCGCCGCAAGGGAACGCCTCCCCAAATTCATGGGTGCGTTGGAGCGGCCGATTACAGAGCCTCTCGGCGTTGTGGACGCCGCATTGAATGTAGCACCAAATCACGAAGAATATCTGTTTGCCATGACAGCAATGGTAGCCCGTCAATGCGATCGCTTATGTCACTCAGGTCTGATTCCGTAACGGTCACGTCGGCTTTGGCGCAATGAGAGTGGCTCGTCCCATTCAGTGGTCGTGAGCTGCTTCGAGCTACTCTTTCCCGAAAGGCATCGGGCGACTTGCTCGAGTTCGGTAGTCATCGCGTCACTCTTTGCTACATGGGAATCGACCAAGAGTAAAGAGAAGGCCAGGGCGATTTGGTATCGCAGTTCGGCGTACTTGATGGCTGACGTCGAGTTTCCACTGAATAAGGGCGGGACGATGGCGTATGACGTCAGCACAAAGTCAAGCTCCTTCGGTATGATCACGAAAGGGTTGGGGGAGGGACGATCGATGTGTGGCACGAACGTCACGCGCGAAGCGCGAAGTCCATCTTTTTCTGTCTTTACGTTGATGAGAGTAATATTGGTCATGGGGCCCTAGCGGACATAAGCTTTACGCAGTGCGCTCGTCCTCGAACAGTGCACGTACTCGAGAGCTCCTCCGAAGTGATTTCATGCATAGGAAGCGAACGTGACATTATTTTGTCACTTGGTGTTCGCGGAAAGCAGGTTTACAATGGCGCCCCTAGTATCGCGCACAATGTTGGCGACTCGCCCGAACACTTCGTCGCCTTCGATATTCTGACCAAGTACCCCACAGTGAATCGGGACCCATAAAAAATTCCGTTATTTGAAAACAAAGTTTTTTGTGGTTCACTTCGGCGTTCGCTAAGCTCCCGTAGAAGTTAACGATCAGTTCCTTTTTGATGTAAACACTGGTCATTTGTGCAACCACCCAACCGACGTATAGGATCATGTTGACTTCTCCAATAGCGGCTGTCGAAATGAAGAAGGCCTTGAAAAACGCCACGTCTTTAATAACAATGACCGTGTCTTCAATTGATACATCGTAGCATTTAGAGAGCCGAGTTTTCCACCTGTCCTCGGTGACGGGATGCGTTAACATAGCTCAGGTTCGAAACGATTGCCTCCTCAGGGAGCGAAAAAGCCTCCTCGAGTAACGGCAAAATAATGGCGTCGTAGATTGTAATCACTTCAAACGTCATGGTGAAACCTGCCACGCGCTAGTTCTTTACGAGGACATTGAAATAAGTAAGATAGTGCCTGGTACCTGTCGGTCGATCTGTCAATTGTTCTTTCCTCCACTCTCCCTTGAGCCGTTTGTAGCGTTCATAAGGTTCAATGCCGATGCGGATCGAAGAAGCATCGAAATTCAGTCGAACCACGAAAACAGTCCCCAGGAACCACTTAGCGTTAAGGAATAAAGTTGCTGCGAGGACATCGGAGCTTTGGTTGCGGTGCGGCCAGGAGACAGTTGCTTCGCGAAGAATTCATTTAAGAAGTTCCATTTTATTGTTGCTGCTTTTCATAACATCCACGCAGGTTTGATAAAGCAGCGCAGCTTTTCTTGCGCGCTTTGGAGTTCGCTCGTGGAGGTATGATTGCCAGAACTCTGGACATCTTTTTTGTACAGGTTGCGATGCCCACGCTTCACCGAGATGCTTTCGCCGTTTCCTGGATGTCCCGCAGACGCATAGGTAAAAGGTATTGCAGGGGTTCGCGTGCGGATCGAGGCTCTTCTTGATTCCAACGGCGTACCAGTTGCAGATCATAGTCGTGCATCCCGTGGCTTGCCCCCAGTTGGACAGAAAAAATCTCATCAGGAAGACAACACCGAAAAACGTTAGTGTTAAGACGAGGAAGACGAGCAGCATTCTGAGGGTGCTTGCGTGACCTTGCTGTGGTACCGGGTAAGCTCTGGGGGAATAGACTACTTCCATAAACCCCTGCATGCAACACTGCGCGCTTTCCACTCTGGGAGCTAGTTGGCCAGGGAGGAGAGTAGCATGGTTTCGATTTCGATCGACACGTCGTCAAGAGATTATACAGAAAGAGTATATCATGTTTTCTGGTCCCAAGAGCGACAGTTTTGGTCTCTAAACTAACCTAAGTGGCCAGACCTCGAAGCTTTAGCACAGGGCGAGACATATAGCGTGTCTTAATATTAACACAAGCTTGTATTTTTGTACTCGAGCCTTTCTGCTAGCGTTTCGAGGTATGTGAACGAGCCAGTGCTGGGAATCTCGACGCTGTGAAGCTCGGGGATCTTGCTTGTGTACGAGTCAACAAGCTGTAACAACTAATAAGTATCCATAAATCGAGCTCGCGCCTACATCAGTGTTGCTGGTCAGGAAGTTTGTTGGTTTTGTGCGTCCATTACCGAAATATAACTTTTTGCAATTACTGTTTTTATTAATACGCCTGAGCATGCGAGGTAAAACTCGGAGGCGCCATTGAAAGGCTCAAATCGAACACACTTCTTATCTCTTATCTGGACTGACCCGCAGCTCTGCACGAAGCGAAGTCCCCACCCGCTTGCATTCCACTAATATTCACGCGTATGCGCATAAAGTTATCCTGCAATCATATAGGCCCATTCTCACATACAAACCGGTTTAAGAAAGCAAAAGTCGAGCACTTGTGTGAAGAATGTCAGACTGTTCGCCGGAAGTGCGCCGGACGGGCGTGAACCCCTATGCGGTGCGCCAAACGAACGAAATTATTCAAAGCGCATTTGACGGTTGCTAATTGCCATAATATTTGTTATATGTTTGCTTTCTTCCTGACTGAGTATGCCGAGATAATTCCAGACACAACGTTCAGACACAGATCTTGGGCGTCAGTAAAAGCTCATCCAAAAAAGGCTTAGCGAGGAGTAGGGGACGCCTGTTAGGGCCACCGTCATAGCTAGCCGATCTCAGCGTTTGCGAAAACTTAATCTCCTATCAGCAAAAGATTTGAGTTGGATATACATGATGACACGAGGAAGACATCATAGTAACGTTTGTGCAGTAGTGAGGTCAAATTTATTGCGTTTCCTTAAAAGTTCATGCGTCAACGCTGGGCTCAACTTTGATACTCTTGTGAGGATGCGGGTTGCTTTTTACCCAATGAAGTAACAAGAGGCGGACGTATGGTAAACAAAATACGTATAAGGCTCAATGTGACCAAATTTCAGTTAGTTCAGTGGTACTAGACGGGATTATTGAAATTGAGCTCAATTAGATGCACTCGTGGGGTGATGTGACTAAGCCACATCTTACTACGATTGCAAACGCACACACAATATTTGGTGTTTCGGGAGCCAAGGAAAGTCTTCGTTTTGTATCGCTCGAGAATGAGTGTATTGTAGTACATTCGTGAAAAGTCAGATATTCGAAAACGCAAGCGGCGCATTCGGTCACGGAGTGATGGCATGAAATGAAGCTGATCAATCAAAACCGAAACTGAGTGGCCAACCAGTTCCCAGAGTGTACTGCGTGGTATTTCGCCGCGATGGGGCGCTTCGAGTTTTGGAAGAAGTCTATTCCCGTTGGACCAGCATTCGAAGCGTCTGCAGACTCCGGCAGAGTCTGGAACATGCACTTCTAGGCATTATCTTCTTCGCTAACCTGTCAGGACAGAAAGTCACGACCGTGTCAAAAACATAATATTAAGTTTGAGGTTTTTTGTATTTCCGGCTGCCGGTTACTTTTAGCACATTCTCGGTAATCATCTGTAGGTAATATATATATATTTGTTCGATGAATTGTTGCTGCTATATTTTTAGAATTGTTTGTTTGATAGTGTTATGCTAACAAAAACAGAGCACTGTACCGTGTAGTATAACCTCGTACTGCGAATGCGACCAGCTATTCTGCTATTAACGTAAGGTACGTTTATATGCCCGAACAGCAGGTTTCGGCGTTACGTATACTTTACATTACAAGACCATCGTCATGTCTCGCTAAATTTAGTGGATGATTTCAAATCTTCAACGCATATCCTACAATCCAATGCTTCGATCCGGTATGAGCCATGAATACATGTTTTGTTTAGTGCTCACTTTGTGGCAGTTGCTATATTTTATTTCCCTTTTCTTCACCTTGATGTCTGGTAAAATTTGCATGCACTTTTACTTATGCACTAAAAACAAGCTTATGCACTAAAACAAGCTCTTGGCCTTGTTGGGTAAACATAGCAGGGACCCAAATAATGCGACGGCCAAGGACGAGTAGAAGCGGACACCACAAGCGCTGGCACTTAATTTGCATCAAAAAGACAAGAGCGTCATTAGTGATATAAAAAAAAGAAATGTTGATGCAGCCAGGTTCAAAGCAAGGAGCTTACGCTCAACATGTCTCTCCGCCATCATTTGCGGTAAAGAAGTGCATACTTAAGACAATCTGATCTTTCGTGCTCGAAGTTGTGAGTTTGGTTTTCAACTGTGCAATGTAATAAGCAGCAACTTGCCCTTTAATTTGTGAATTGCATTGGTGTTCCAGTTCTAAAATGTTTGTGTAACAAATAATAACTTCTACTTTTATCTCTTACGCCAGTGGTTCTCAACCATCGATGTTTCGCGGACCCCTTGTGAATCGGCGGAGATGTAGAGGACCCCGTTCATGGTGAAGGGGAGGTCAAATGTACACGTTAATTATAATAATGATTTAATAAATGCATTTAACCAAGAACTAGTGTAAAGTAGACCTTTCTTATTGACATACACACGAGGAAACTCGCGCCAAAACTGAAACATTTCTTCTCGACCTGTAGAAAAAACAACTTTTATTGCCGGGCTTCAGTGATGAGGCAGGACTCCACGGACCCCTAGAATGCCCTCGCGGACCCCCAAGGGTCCGCGGACCCTCATTTGAGAACCACTGTCTTACGCAATCTCAAGGTATAAAGCACGACACTGTTAGCATGAACAAACGATTGCCGCTTTTTAGAGAGCAGCTCTTAGGCGCCCGTTTCCGGGTTTCGCGGCGTCAGCGTCAGCGTAACCGTGCTAAATTTAGCGGGCAAATTGACGTCACGTGACCTCAACACCAACTCAATTCCTTGCTAAATTTAGCGGGGAAAATGACGTCACTTGACCAGGTGCTCGTCACCTATGAACAAATTCCGTTTCTCCGTTAGATTTAGCAGGATAATTGACGTCACCTGACCTCAACAGCTATTCAATTCCCCGCTACATTTAGCGGGAAAATTGAGGTCACGTGACCTCAACACCAATTATTCCCCGCAAAATGTAACGGGAAAAATTACGTCACATGACTTGGTGTCGCGTCACCCATGAACAAATTCAGTTTCTCCGCTTGATTTAGCACGAAAATTGACGTCACGTGACCTCATCAGCAATTCAATCCCCCACTAAACTTAGCGGGGAATTGAATTGCTGTTGAGGTCACGTGGCGCCAATTTTTGCAGCTAAATTTAGCGAGGAAACTGTGGGAGGAGGGAGGGTATGGAGGAGGAGGATGGGAGGGTACGCAGAAGGAGGAGGGGAGGGTACGGAGGAGGAGGAGGGAAGGTACAGAGGAGGAGGAAAGGAGGAGGGAATGGAAGAGGAGAATCAAAAGAGGAAGAGTAGGGGAGAGGGGGAGGTGGAGGAGGAGAGGAAGTGGGGAGGAGGAGGAGGAAAGAAGGGGAGGACGAGGAGCAGAGGAGGGGGAGGATGGGAGAGGAGAGGGGGATAAGAGGGTATGGAGGGTACGCGGTTTCCTGTACCCTCCTCCTCCTCCTCAAGAGCTGCTCTCTAATTTCCCAATACAGACATTTGTAAACGTCTTTCATTCTTGTTCCTTTGTTTTAAAATTAGAAGGCTATCATCAAAAAGGCTATGCTCGGCGTCAACCATTTTGAGCCTAACCTCTATGGTGCTCCAACGCGTCTTTTTTTCACGAGAGCAAGTTCGAATGAGACTCAAGATCACTTACCACGGCCCTCGCATCAGCGCGAGTCTGCAGCACCGAGGAAGCTGCGCTAGGCTTGATAACGTAGCACAAAGTACTTGACGCCGAATATTGTCGACGTGCGCGACGAAAAGCGTCAAGCGGGTTTCACATGCAGCGATTCTGCGGCCAAAATCGCTGCCGCTAACGGCGCGACGGCACGCATCGCGAGGTTTCATTTCACATGAGCGTTTCCTGCCGTTGCGATGGTCAATGTTTCTTCCAGCAAGCAGATGCGCACAGTCGGTTACAGCGGCTTCAAACAACAATTTTAATGCATAGTTTTCAGTTCCCTCTTAATTTCCCCTTAATAAAACAAAATAAAGCGTTTAAAATACTAAATAGACCTCGGTATTATTTGTTTATGTTTTCTTCTTCAAACACCGTTGTCGCGGAGGGGACCTCAGATCATCCTCGGCAACGTCACGGGCAACCAGGGGCGGATCCAGAACTCCGTTTTTTTTTTTTGGGGGGGGGGGGCGGAAAATTTGTGAAGATACTATACTCCCATTCTTTCTAGTGCACCGGGGGGTCCACCCATGTGAAATTGCCCTCCAAGAAAGGGGGAGGGGGGGGTCGATTTTTTTTTTTGGATGGGGGAGGGGCGGCCGCTTTCGTTGCCCCCCCCCCCCCCTTGGATCCGCCCCTGCGGGCAGCGCTTTCCTTGGATGTAAAGACTCCAACTGATATGGTCGAACCGAACCTCCTGGTCGGCGTTAGAGTAGTTGGTATTTTCGAAATGGGGTATGTGGTCATGATCCGGAGTATGTCCGTCTACAGAGACTTTGGTCCCATCTTCCTAAATTTTTGAGCTGCGCGTCCCAAAGAACCCAACGCTTTGACATTTCACTGATAAGCAGTTCATTGAATAGGGCGTGATACATTTTGTCTCACTTGGTGTGACGATCTGTGTTGGAAAAGACACGTCAATGTCGCTCAGTTCTTCTTCTTTTGTTTTCTCACTAGCGCTCGCACAAGCCGCTTTCGATTAGCGTCACTTGCGCTCGGCACAGTTGGTGCTCAGGCGAGGAAATTAAAAAAAGAGCCGCGTAATTCATTGAGAAAACAAATTCAGAGGAAGAGGACAGCAATCCCCCTCCTTCATAATCTCCTGAACAGTTCCGACGCTACTGCTGAAGTATAGTAAGTAAGGCTAAAGTAACCAGTCGCTTGCGCACTTTCTCTGCTTGTCGTCGGCTTTAATGACATGAAAATGCCGCCGTTCTATGCGCCAGCTTTCCCGCAATGTTTCTCCTCCTGTCACGTGATCTCCCGCCGCGCTGTGAGTGGCCAGCGTGAAAGCTGCAGCTCTGCCAAGGCGAAACATTTCCAACCTGGTGGAACCATGCCGCTCAGCCGCTGCGGCTGACCAGAGCGCCGCGACGGCAGAAATCGCGCCGCTCTAGGGCCAAAATCGCTGCATGTGAAACCCGCTTCACTGTGGTCGGCATTCGCTCTTGGCCAAACGCTCACTATTGACCCCGCAAGAGAAGACGTCACAACATGGCGCTGTGCTCCAAACAGACCGTTGCTAGGGTTGTAGTTATAGAGAAATGCACGAGGAGACTAGAGGTTAGAAGTTGTCTAATAAAAACGTGAATAATTTTTGTAAGCATTGTATTTTGTCAATCTCTAATTATAAACACTTCTTATTGTCGTCTCTGTGCCACATAGCGGTCATAAAAGCTTGTAATAAAGGTTTACAGTGAATGTTACCTTGCCATACTCCGTTCACACCTAAGCTGAGACTGCGTTGGGAGGTAAGTGTCCGCCGGATCAATCAGCCCCCTCCCTCTTATCACCTGCCACGGCTCTCTGAGCGTGGGTAGGGGGGAAACGCGTTGTCGGGACGAAAGAGAGGCGTATAACTGGTCCAACGATTACGTAGGTTCCAACTCAGTCTCAGCTTAGAGGTGAGCATAGTATAGTAGACGACACGATGGCTTCGCGTGTTTTGTGGTCCCTTCTGCTGGAGCACGCAATTGAGCTGAATTAGAATGATGACGAACGACGGAACTTCTATTCTCGGAATCAACTTTCCGTGAGATGTTGGAAGTGAAGAGTGCCCGTGTGCAGCTTTGATCGACGCTCGAGGTGAGCGAACACGCGAACGCCTATCCCTAGAGGCTTGCGCAATATTTGACAAGGGTGAAAATCATTGCGGAGCCGAATCACGTAATCATGATAAGTTACGACGATGGCATGAAGTGTATCAGAGTCGATGTGCAGGCCGATACATGTTTCAAGAAGTTATGATAGCACAGAAGTTGAAAAACACGATCAAACGAATTCAGAAACAGATATAAAACTACGTGATGTTGTTACCCAGTCCTTTCGCCATTTGGGGTCTTGGTAAACATAGAAGAGTCAGCAATTATATTTTTCACTGCGTTAGTTAAAAACAGAAATAAAACACACTTCCTAATTGGAGCTCCGCAAACGCCAGTTGGGATTATGAAGCGATCTTGTAAGAGTTAAAGAATTATGTTCTTTATCACAATGCACGGTGACTGCAGAACCAAAAGGAGAGCCTGACGCTGTTTCGATGTCATGTATCAAAATGATGCTTCCCTTGCATAATTTTAGCAAATCTCTATACAATTTATTTTTAAGCTTAACACATTTGTTAAATAAAAATCCCGTGAAATCTGCACTAATGTGGTTTGTGCAGATGAGTTATACGGCCTGGGGGACATTATATAGGGTGCTAATAGTCACGAGAAGTCGAATTAACCAAATTTGTTGATTAACGTTTTAACGAGTGAAAGTAGACATACGGTTCCCAATAGAAACTTGCTGAGCGTCATCGAACACCACTAAATAAGTAATTTTTAGGAAGTCCTTGAGCTTGTGGGACGCGCAGTAGTGCGCTAAAGTTACCACTCGTGCAACGGGCACAGCACTGGGGTGAGAAAACACGGATGATAAGAGATCGAGAAAGCGCACGGACGCGTTATCGCACCGGTAGCCTTTCTCCTGCTGCAGGAATGGTAAATTTAGTGCTCCACCATGCTTCCCCCGTGCTCCAAGTCTTTCTAATATCGAGTGATCTAGTGGTTTTAGATAACGCTCAGCAAGTTTCTTATTAGAATGATATGTTTATTTTCAATAATTAAAATGGCAATTAACATATTTTCGTTAATTAGTGAACTGATTGTTGCCATTAACTCCTATACTATGTTCTCCGTGGCGTATAGCTCACCTACAGAAACCGCATTAGTGTAGCTTTCACGGCGTTTTTAAACAAATTTGTTAAGCTTAAAAAAAAAAACGTGTATGTCTGATGATTTTTGCCGTGCAATGTTTCGTATCCCACGTACATACAAATCGTTCTGATAAACCTGACGTGTTTCCTTGGACCTGCCATGTTCTCAACGAATAAAAGATAAAAATCAGATAATTATGCAAATGATTGAAACTGTTGTAAACGACATACATCAGTCATTTCACAGGCGTCCGTCGTCTGCTGCAGGCATCTCAAGGACCGGAAATTGCCGGAGCAAATATTTCAGAAACAGTCAATTCTCGGCAAACGTCTGTCAAAGTAAAATGTGAGATGGAAGCATCCTACATCCATTCATTTTAGACGTTTAAATCTCAGGTCAAAGTTTTGAGCGATCGTTCTTTTGAAGCGAGATCAAGTTCCATATATTCGTTCATAGCAACGCCTCTAGCAACGGTTTACTTGGAGCAGTGACGTCGCACTAACGGGGTCAATGACGTCTTTATTTGGACAAATTTTGGTTTCATCGACGTATATAAAAGAAATGACAGACTCTCAACTTCGCCGTTGTTGAATTAAAAATGCAGTTATTCCAACCTTTTATCGTGCTTTTACCCACACCATGAAACTTGCAGTTCGCCCCTGATGATAAGTAGCCAGCATTACAACTCGTGACGTTACAGAAAGGCCAATTCAAGGTTTCTAGATTAGCCCAGTTATAAAACTCTCGCGGGGTTCCACAACTGCTAGCTCCAGAGACGACAAGCCACTGGTCTTGATCGCGCTGTCCGGTAGGATTAGTCTGTCGGAACAAACGTACTCAATCTCTAGGACCTCTAAAGTGTTTTTTTGCGCTGTATTGGCTTCTCAGGCATAGTCGTACGAGACGTCGCTTCTTCTTCGTGACGTTATGTGCTCCACCAAACGGATAGATCGTTACCTCCAACTCTAGTCCTCGAGAGAGGTGCTCAGTGACGAATGAGCGCTGACTGTCCCCATCAAACAGACAGCGAACAAGTCGCTTCCGACCTCATCCATCCACTCATACCGGGGCAGTTTGCAACAGCATAGCGTTCTTTCTGCTGGCATTTATTGATGCCGTGGAATAGAGCTCGGCGGTAGTCTACACCGGCAGGAGGAGGAGGTGAAACACAAACCAGGGTGATGTGACGTCGACCACATTTGGGAAAGAAAATGGACAGATTCCTACATTCTCTCGCCGTATGTTCTTGTTTCGCGCACCGGTAGCACCTCCCCTCGCTCCGCAGCTTCCTCTTCTTTCCTTTCATTGGGATAGTTGCATTGCGTTGCGGTGCGTCGTCTGACTGGGAAGAGAAAAAAGGGCACCATTCGCTTGAGGGCTTGGGACCAGCAGCGAGGGCAGCAGCCGACCCGCTTTCCTCTGTTGCTGTCCCTCGATCGCTCTTTAGCGCCGTGACTTCTTGGCTCTTGAGGTTGGCCTTGTGCACTGCCGTAATACACATTCTCCACGCTCTCAAGCTCCAAACGGAGTGACCGCAAGACCTTCTTCGCAGAGACTGAGGCCCTTGGGCCTCCGTACTGCCAGGATGTGTCGACAGGGCAACATCATCAACAGCCGGAAGGATCAGGAGCAGCTGGCCGCAGTGGTTACAGTTTCCCCGGAGTGTGACTGGCAGTGGTACTGCCCCTGGTTGTCTTCTCGCACATCAACCGACTTTGAGAGTTCTTCTTGTTTTTTTAGAAATGGAAAAGCATAACCAGTCAGGCGTCGCTGGTACTGCTGGAGGTGCTCCTCCGCTTCTAACTGTGCTGGACGCTTATAGACTGAGTCAGCTGTTAGGTGGTCCCTCACTTCTTACCGCGTGTTCAGTAGACTGAACAATGCTGGCACAAACTGCTCAAGTGTGCAGTACATGGGAACAACACTCTTCAGCTTTGCATTAATACTTTCAAGGCGGTTGTTCCTAGTAATATTAAAACTTACAACTGAGAATTGTGGTCCTGTGTACCACTCATCTTTCATGTTGCGCCAGTTCTTGCCATAGTACTGAAGTACCGGTGCTGTTGCTGTGGCGTCAAGCTGACTTTCAATTCTGAAGAATTCGTTGTCTGATCTCACATGCACCATCCTTTGAAGGAGCTGGAAGGCATGGTCACGCTGGAAAGCTGTTATGCCCAACTTTGTGCAAGTGATTTCGCGTCTGAATGTTTTTAAAGTGTGAAACACACAGATTAAGACATGCGCCTCGGGGAAGCACCTGTTCAGTACGTCCCTTTCAAGCAAGTCTTTGTCCGCCATAATACACCGTGTGCGCGCCCATGAGGGGTTGAGCTGTTGGAACTCCTCTAGGAGCCGCCTCAATATGCACGCATCTTTTCTGACGAGGATCGCGATGCAGACGACCTCTGTTGATCCATTCGGGTCTTCGTTGTGGATGACAAACTGGAGTTCTAAGGTCCAGAAGCTTATATGTCGCATCTATTCCAAGAAACTCCGGAGAGGCTGCCATCGTTCCTCTCATTGACGCAGTGGAAATCAGGAGTCCCTGGAACTGGTTGTCACTCACAAGGACATGGCAGTCTGAACGTGCAAAGTCATAAACACAGAAATCTAATGTCTAAGAGATTAAAGTGAATGCAACACTAACTAATTACATGCCGATTTCCCAAGAGAATGCTGGGTACTGGGACACTCCACGTAGAGGGAGAGATAATGTCCAGCAAAAAGAATGCACAGTCTGCAATGAGGCACCAAACATGATTTGTTGTATGAACCATATGGCAGGACATAATAATGTGGGGGCACTACCTGGCTCACTCAGCGAATAAGTCGTAACCAAAAGCTGTGGCAGAAAAGCGTGACCGTAGTTTGAACCTGCCCCACCGCCCTGGTTTCCCGCCCCTCCTCCACCCATCCGCCCCCCCCCCCCCACCGCAGACTCGCAGATGCCGTCCCGGATCCCAGCGAGGACTAGGAGCACGAATCGACACTAGAAACTTGGCAAATAAAACTCGCCTTTAATGCCGAATTGTGGCCGGTTTGTCCTCTTGCCTTTCGCGACGGCATTAACTCGCAAAAACAGCACTCAAACACACCATCATAACTAGCCAACATAACACGGCCAAAGGTAGTACTTATGCAATCTTACATCACAGGAGAAAGCCTAGGTGCCCTCGTAGTTTTTTGTTGACATGGAGGTAAAAATATGTCTGCCTAATTGTTTGCAAGGCTTATTCACCCATAGCTTACTTTTAGGACGTGCCAATAAATATGTGTGAGACATACCGTAGTCTCTCTGAAGCATCTCCACAGTTTCTTGGAGGTCGTTCTTTGATAGGGGCTTCAGAGAGCTGGCCAGGTTGCTGAGATCCTTGAGCAGCACAACACGGCCAGTTTCTTGCTGGATATTTTGCTTGATCAGCTTCTTGTTTGCTTTGAGTTTTATCAGTTCCTGGACCTCGCCCTTCACCTCCTCAGGCAGTGCTCGTTGCTTCGGAAGTTGCTCGTAGGTGGCCTGAAACAAGAGCAGCATTATGATATTGAATGTACGATGAACATGCATCAGTGATTGTGACAAGCTTGTCTATGTGCTCAGATAATGCGGAACATATGCTTAAAATCATATCTAAGCTGTGTATCATGGAGCATACCTTTGACACGGGGTGATTGTGTTCTGTCTTGCTCAACGTCACCTCCAACTACTATCCATCTGCGGACACGCTGCATTTGAAATAGGCCGGACACTTATGGACAAAGGTTCCGTGAAAAAGTGTAATGCACGATAAATCAACATAAGCATTACTAATTGTATACACAGGTACTAAACAGATGGAAGTGAAAAGTGATACTTACTTGGTTTCTCGCTCTCCTCTGCTTCGGCTTTTGAAGTTGCGGCCACCTTTGATACAGTGATAATGCACCTGGTACACACTGATGTTCTAATTAATGTGGCGTTTAATGCCTTTCCGTTTCGCCGCGGTTACTTGCCGTGATTCCCGCTTGTAATACTGTACCTATCTCTTCGCTATACCTTCCCAAGGCATCTTCTAGTGCCTCAAATGTCGCAAACTTCGGGCCGGGGGGGGGTACTGCTCGTGCAAGCAGTATCTATGAGCAGTTCCGCGACTAAGCTAATCTAATAAAGTTGGCAGTGTCCCCCACTGACGATACATTCGCTGCTAGAAGTTTGGGGGTATAGCCGCCTGGTGGAATTTTCTTCATGAACTAGAGTTAGGCTAACTTCAACTTCCTCTGGGCTCGCGATCAATAGGTCGACAAGTGTTCGTGTAGTGGCTCGTGTCCAATCTTTCTAAACCCAGCGCATGGCTATGATAAATATTGCCCGGCATATAATCGGCTCCAGACCACTTGGTCGCTTGTGCTGATTGCGAGTTGACGAAAAGAACGCTGCTCGTTTTTCTTTCATTTTTATTTTTGAACTACCGTTGCAAAAGAATAAAAAATCTAACGCGAGTTTTATGGATTATAAACGGCAGGGATTCATTCTACGTGATATTTACGCAAAGTACGAAAATCATTTCACCGGCCCTTTAATGCGAAGATATAAAGAAATGACACTTTTCTCGTGCATTTGCCATTGATTAAAGGTGCCTAAGACTGGAGCAAATGTGCGAAAAATCCACTGAAAGTCGCACGGAATTTGGCACCCGCGCAAACTGTGTAAAAACTTCCACATCGACCTCGATGTCCTTCTTCTGCCTGTAAACATTGTATATAAAGTTCGCTGTCGATTTAAACACCGCCAACGACCAGGAGTTCCTTCAAACTGAATCATGACATCTATGAGGAACCAGGGTATTTACTGTACAACATTAGGAGATGTGGTTTTGTTAAAAGCATATTCAATGTATAGGGTTATATACATAACGCGGATGATTTTTTTATTATCCTTCGTTTTTGCATCACCAGTCTTGTGTCAGTTGCACCAGGGATAAATTGAGCGCAGTCCCTCGCTTCACACGTTCTTTTGTCTACCTAAAGTTGACTGATTTTGGGGGTTTCGATGACGCTCAGAAAGTTTTTGTTAGACCATCTATTTATTTTCATTACTTAAAAAGTCAATTGGTAAATTGTTTTTTTCGCAAGTTTTCGTTACCTTTTGACAACCCCTTGATGTCCGCCGTAACTGGCGCTGTCTTGCCGAAATGTTTTTTTTAAATTGTGACCATTTTATTGGAAGGATTATTTGAACGACTTCGATAATGAAATTATTTTTTTGCAGAAAACGATCTTCCGATTGTGTTAAAGTTATAAAGGGAACACCAAAAATTTAAGGACACAACCAGTTTTCATCAAATATAACATGCTTAAGACCGACCAAGTATATTACTTCAGACTTTTACAATAGATACATAAAAATAGACTTTACACCACACAGCAAATAGCCTCAGTGCACATCCAATTAGAAACCCAAAGCGAAGTATGCCGGCCATGAGAACCAACTATGGTCAACAAACTTTAATTTCATTTGAATAGTGTATTGCACTAAGGACATAATCACTAAATATAGCTAATTTCAAATATATATATTTTCACTGTATACCTTTATCTGAATTTGCTGTTGATGCTGACATGTTGGAGGCACATAAGGTTGCGTTCTAATTTTTTGCTTGTTGTTTCTGTCATCGGGTTTTCACGATCAACACTTACTGACGCTTATAGTGTTTTTTAACCAAATGAATGTAGTGTTTATTTTCCCTTGTTTCTTTGACTTGTTTTCTTGTTTTATTTTAATTGCATAATGTTCTGTAGAATCCGTTATTATGCAACTATTTTGAGCTGCTGAACTTAAGGGGGCAGGGGCTTTGTCAGGCACCACGCCTTTATCTCTGCCTCCTACGCGGCGGGCAAGCAAAACAAATAAAGAAAAAAAACACGATATTTTTGACTGACCAAATAATTGCAATTTTACACACACACACAAAAAAAACACAATTTAGTTTCACTTCTCCTGCTGAGTTAACGCTTCTATCAGTTTTTTATATTTATGTTTTATTTAAAACTTCGATTTTTAATTTCGTAACGACCCGACAAGACGCCCAGCTTGTAGTGCTAAAATAACTTAAAACAGTGAAAGCGGGAAAAAGTCCCAATTTTTTTCGTTCGTTCGTTCGTCCTAATACGCCAGTTTTTCAACAGTTATTTTTTTTTTAAAAGGGGGACGTGAGGGGGGGGGAGGGGGTCATTCGTACACAGAGCTGCTGCTATCGGCTTTCGAATCGCACCAGCGTCCGTGCGTATGTGAGCGAGCTCGAGTCCGCGCGTAAAAATCACTCAGTCAGTCCGAACTCGCACGCACTCGCTCGCATTCATGCAACCCCAACTTTCGTGGGGTTCAGGAGAAAAATTTGCATGAAGGCTCTGAAGAGGGCAATAAGCTTTTTAGATATCTAGATATAAGACTATTTAAAAAGAAAACGAGAAATAGAGCAAACGGATGAAAAACAGTGACAGCGACGGCGAAGCGGAAAATTTGGCACGGGCGTAAGAAAAATGCGCTTTCAGAAAGAAAAAAAAAGTAAAAAGAAAAAGCAAGCAAAACATGGAAATATTTCCCGAAAATGCGAAAGCGCGGTGGCGCACAAGGCCAATTTCTTTTTTTTTTTTTCTGGACGTGTAGGCAGGGATTAGCTGTGTTGATTGATTATTGTTTATCTATCGGGGGAAAATAATTTATATAAAAAAACAAAAAAACTGGAGGCGTTAGCGAGAGAAGTTTGAAAGAAGCGTCCGGGTGCTCGCGACGCAGCCCTTTATGCAAACAAGAGGATCGGGTCGTACACAAGCTTATCCTCCGAGGCTCGTCTTCTTTCCATCCGAGCATCTCTTGGGCGCATCTCTTTGCCCCTCGTTTATTTGGAAGCTTTAGAAGACGCTCCGCGCTTGTCTTTTTTCAAGCTTAGCCGGGGCTTCGCAACTCTTTGTCCGCGTTTCGACAACAGCTAGACGTTCGAGCCTGACGTCGCAATAATCGATCAGAATCAAAAGGGTATTATTTTATAAATCTACGGGTTTGTGATTTTTTCTTCCAAGTTTATGTAATGGTAGACGTCGTTGCTGGTTCTCGTATATATGTGTGGGCCACTTCGAGAGGTTGGAGGCGTTCGTGCGTTTCTATTAACAAAGGCGGTCTCGTGCTGTTTCTCTGAAGATGTCTCATATTTTAACGACCGGAAGAAAAATACTCGAGATAAACGTTTTAATGACAAAGACATGCGAGTACGGGCGTTGGCGATACCAGCGACGTATTTACGACTTTTACGCACACACGCACACACACACACACACACACACGCACACGCACACGCACACGCACACGCGCACGCACGCACGCACGCACGCACGCACGCACGCACGCGCACGCGCACACACACACACACACACACACACACACACACATACACACACACACACACACACACACACACACACACACACACACACACACACACGAATGAACGCAAGTGTCGCTGTAAATGTGGCGTGCAAACTCCGAGTTCCAAAGGTTCCGCAGACTGCTAAGCTGGAGAGCTTAACCTGCTGCAGAAGAGGCGTCTGCCACATCAACCACCTCTGCTGCGACACTGCCAGGGTCACAGTCGGCAACAGCATGGCACTTTCATGACGTCATTAGGCGGAAATCGAGGGACCCCTTTTCTGGACGCTGTGAACACACCAGTCGGAAACGCGTATCCGATACCAACACAAACTGCCCACATTTTGTGTTGTGGCGGAGAATGGCTCCGCGTTGTCCGTTTGCTGCAGGAATCGAGCTCCACGGCTGTCGCCGCAACTAATTTGTTAGACATGGCAAAAAAAAAACAGAAATGTTTTTTCTTTCTGCGATGTATTTATTTTGGAGAGATTTTGTTAAATGTAATGAACAAGCAAACAAAATCGCCAGATTCAGATAAATCTGAATACCGTATTTACTCGAGTAATAGCCGCACTGTTTATGAAGAAAACCTGAGGGTTCGCCATTCCGCGGAGCATGCGGTTTGTCAATCTTCGCGATCGGCAGCATGATTCCAATGGTTTACAGGACAAAGATAACGTCTTCGCGCGAAAATACCATCTGTGAAGATTGCATTTGTATGGAGAATCGTGTTCTCGATCTAGTTGTAGCTATGTTATATATGCGCAACGCGATGATTGGCTGTATATGTGTTCTGGGGAAATCAGACGCAAGGGCCTTGTTGATAAATAGTGCGGCTGTTACTCGAGTAAATACGGTAGTACAGCGTTAATTGCCAATTATTTGTTTGAATCTTTTCAGAAATGCTCGAAAACTAAGAACCTTAGGCAGTCCACATTGTACGAAAGGAAAGCAACCAGTTCTTTTCCAAGAATGTGTTTGATATCACACAAAAAGTCACGTGTTTCTCTTTCCCTTGATAAATCTTTCATGTTCCCTGGGCTCTTATTGGGGTGCATTTCGGAGAGCCCTTGTCCAAAACCTTGTAATACAGAAAAGAATACATTGAAATTGCAAGCCTGATTATGATTACCTAGACTACACTCATTTGCATTCATCTTTCTTCCTATTACTGTGTTTCCAGTTCACTTCACACAATGTTAGATCTTTAAAGGGCCCTGAGGAGGTTTCAGAGATTGCCTAAATATAGAGATAACTCACTCTGCGGGCTCTGGCGTTCCCATAAATTCCTAAATCACGATCATGCGCGGCAGATTTCCACATTAAAAGAAATAAAAGATCGCAATACACCGAGGTTATCTCAGGCAATGGCAGGAACATGTTCCGTCAGCCAGGACGAAATGTTACCAATGAAAACGCGACATTTTGTGGAGAGTGCAAACGACGGTATTACAAAATGTGTAGGCTTTTGTAGATGATAAGCGCAAATAAGAGCACGAGACAAATGTTAATTTTTCGCGAGAGGGAACATAATACTGCGATAATCATTAAAAAAAAAAAACAGCGCGCTATATTTTCTTGTTCGTCTTCCACGGGGGTGATGTGTCTGGTCGTCTGCTGGTCTGCTCTCAAACGCGCGCTCGCTGGGCTGAATCATCGGTCTTCCTAGTGCAGATTCTGTCCGTGGCACAGGTGACTTGCGTGCCTTGCGATCCGTCAAGCGGTTTCTTATGTCACGCCGAATGTTTGTTTCGTCGTGACGTACCCTAATCGAAAGGTGAAGGCTCTGCGAAAATAGCCTGACGTTTTTAGCCTGGCCAGAGGAGGAGTCACGCAAGAAGCGCATAGTTACGTATGGCAGAGAGAAGAGACACCGAGAGCCTGCCCCAGTCTTCCCGTTCCTATGCCGAACATTTTGAGCCAATACCACAACGATAACCTAGTTCACGTCTTCGTTGGGATGCTCTACCGACGCTTCTGCCCGACGCCGACGAGACCCATGAATCTCTGCGAAAGCGCCACAGAAACCAGGTGAGTGTTTCGACAATAATTTTGGGAGGTTGGCGAACATCGCATCATGTTGCGAGATACGGCCGCTAACTTCATACTCAAACACGATTCCACATCGCCACCAGTTATTGAATTCCGTGATCACGAAGAAGCATGTTTTTTTTAAATTTTAGGGCTGTCCAAAATGATTGGTCTTTAGTTTCTTGATGGCACTTTTCAATTATTAGAGCCCTCAAGGTTGCGGTATTATCTCACCTTAAGTTCATGAGCTGCTGTGAATACTCGTTGGTTAGATTTCGCTGCGCGTGAATGCATGTCAAATCGCGGCTTGAGATGTGTGTGTAGTGTGACACAATATAGCAACCTGAACATTTATTGCTGCAGAACCTCGGGGTTCGAAAATATTTATAAAATCATAAGAAATTGAGTTTTCACTCAGAATGAGCGAAAAAAGCTACTCTGTCAGCAGTAGCCTGTTCACCCAACCTATCGCAAACTGAGCGTTGGCCGCCGGAAACTCGCGCACTTGCTTCGCAAACGCACGCCACGCGTTCTTGCTCTCGGTATCGCACCGCCACCCGTCGTCTTGCGCAGGCTGCACCCGTCTTCGTGGCACACGGGTTTGTTTATGTTCAAACAGGCCGCAAAGAAAGCCGAACGAAAAATGTGGGACGGAAGGATAGAAGAAAAAAAATCAACTATAGCAATATAAAGGTCACGTAAATGGGAAATCATGAAAGAACATGTATTTGATAATTCACTGGGGAAACGCTTTGCTATTTGAAGTAAGGACAGGAGTTCTAAGAACTAAAACATATTTCACTATATTTCGAAATATTGACACATTGTGCGCGATATGCCACAGTGAAGATTAAACAATAGTGGATTTGGTTATAAACCGCGCGGGGCTTCGTGCCGCTCTCCCGAAAGGCACAAAGGCGGATTCAGCGGGAGCTCTGGGGTTTGTTGATGAGCATGGAAGAATGGATTTTAACGGGGTGACAATAAGAAAGAGAATGTTAGAAGATTTTTGAGAAAAGGTCTAGGGAAGTGTAATAGTAGTATAAGTAGTTTGTGTAATCTAGGGGGCAGGAGGGACAGAGGAATATTGGGACTCCCTCCAACGTGCCTCCGACCAGATGTTCCAGTAATGTGCCTCAGTGGTAGAGGAAAAAAAATTGAAGCCGCAAATATAAAACAAGGAAACAGGGGAAAGGAGGGGGCAGCCATGAAATCAGTAGTCAAGGTGGCGCTACCGCTTAATAAAAATTGTACATACGTACATGGATTCATACATACATACATACAACCCGGCTTCCCTCCTATCTCGAAGCCACCTCTCACCCTTTACCTCCTGCGCAGTTAAAAGCGGTTACGGAGAAAGCCAGCGATAAAACATCGCCCATAATTCTAATACACTAAGACATGAACAACTGTTTCACATAACCATTATAAAACACAAAACATAGCTTTCATATGCCTGTGCAGTGTGAGCGTTTATGAGTGAGTGTTAAAAATTTTAGACAATGCGAACAGTGCATGAGCTGTAAAGCAAGACACAAAACATTGGAGGTATTCACGATAGTATATGCCATGCCCATGCATTTGGAGCTCCCAAACTGCATCACTCTAGATTTCTGAAAATGTGAGATGTATAATAATAGCATTTACATGTACAGGCCCCTGTCACTGGGCTATCTGCATCCTGCGAGACAGAGATGGTCCTGAGAGACTGTATCCACTGAGATAAACCTTCCTGCAATGGTCGCAACTGCCCGTGTGGTAGAGGAGCCCGAACCATCTAAATGTACATCTCCTGTCCCAAGCGACATGCCAGAATTTGATGGGATATGCTCTCAATCCCGTAGCGAGGGTTTGGAGATATATGCATCACAATCAGTGAATAATACTTCAGATGACCCCATTCCAGCGACAATGAAGGTGCATCAGGCTCACCGCCGGAAAAAGAGAGCCAATTACTTGCATTTCGAGAGCTACCCGAGGGAGCTGTTCAGGACGTGCCGAGGGTGCTCAAGACCCTGCCGGACGACAATGGATCGCGATGGTGCACTGGTCAGGGTGACCAGTTCTGCCCCACGGAGCATGTGCGCACGTGTTAGAGCAAACCTGTCATCAATAGAAGAGCGGCAATAAACATCCTCCTGGCGCGATGAAGCGATGGTTGAGATGGTACACCAGTGACTTTGTCCCCTATGACAGTACGACTGACTAAAATAACTCGCCGGTGTCTGGGTGTCCAGGCTGTCCGGGCGACGAGCCGCGCGCATTGGAGATATCACTCCGCAAGTCCACCGGTCGGAGGACACATGGATTCTTCGCTTGGTGTTGTCTGATAGTAGTCCTGGTTTCGGAACATGCTTGTCCCATCGCCCGAGATGACCTCGGTGTGTTGCCATCTTTGTTTTGTTTTGTTTTTTTATCGAAAAATTAGCCGCATTTTGTCATGATTTAGGGATTGCTAGGATGCTTAGAGCCAGCAGAGTGAGTTATTGTGACATTCAGGCGATCTCTGAAATTTGTTCAAAGCCTCTTTAAAGTTTGATTGTTTTAAGAATACTTTTCTGAGTGAACTAACAAATATAGCAATAGATGATGAAACCCAAAAGCGTAGAGGTCCACCCTGCAAATAGTTTTACTTCTAGACGCTTCATATATTTGACAACAAACGACGCATCAGATCCTGCTTCCTAGCATTCAACGTCGATTCTTTTACCAAGGTACTGCGCAGGACACCAGAAAACAGCATGTAATACACAAATGCTCGCTAATTCAATAAATATTTTGTATACCTCCTTAGAGCGTTAATCTTCATGTAATGTGCATGGGCGCAATATAAAGAATGTTGCGTACTGTTGTGCACTGTCTGAAATGTGTCAATTATTGAAATTCGCTGTACTATACGTATAGTTATACGAAACTACACAGGCTGCCACAAGCTGCAAGGTGTACGTACGTTACCAATGCATGAATCCATAACCTTGCTTTAACTAAGCCTCTATTAAGAGCACAAACAAAACACGGAGACTTAAAATAAATAAAACAACTAATATGGTGCATGCCAATACTCGAAGCGTTTTTTATGGCAGCCGCCTCCGATTGCAAAGCTTAAAGCCCAGCTGTATTTGAGAGTAAAGCAACGGGAAACGAGAAAGCAATGAGCACGCGTCGAACGGCGAAAGAAAGACATTTAACCGCAACACTTTTTTTCTTTTTTTTTCTTTTTTTAAGGGGGCCCCCTCAGCTTTCAAAGAACAATTTGTATTCCGAAAGCAGACTTTTTTATGGGAGCACTTACGCCGCACGACACTCCTTCCGGGAACACTCCTCGGTTTTATTTTGCTCTTGCACCACCGCCCTCGTCCTCCTCTTGTTTCCCAGTGCCCGCTTTTCTTGTTCACACTCGCGAATGCTCTCCTTAACCGTCGTTTTTATGGAACGCGTCCTACGATGAGCCCTTCTTCGGTTTACGTGTATTTAATTTTCAACATGGCTCTTCTTCCTTCTTTTTTTATGACTCGTGCTATCTCGACAGGTGTGTGAAATGGTTTTTCCGGGCGGTGGATTTTTCGAGACGAAGTTTCTCCAGAGTTGGAGACAGTCGATTTTTATTGCCACCGCGCGAGCCGTGTTTGCGATCCTACTTATATTTAAGCATTCCCTAGCTGTACGTCCCTCGCGCAGAGCGCTTTCACTTTCCGCTTTCACTCAAAGCCCTTACCTTCTGAACGCACCACGTTTGATACCCCACGAGAAATTCTACGCTTATTCTAGTTTGGCGGGTCACGCTTTAATCGTGCCTGCACAAATAGCCGAACCGTGACAAAGAGGCGAAATCTGTTCAAAATTTATCACCCCCCCTCCTCCTTTCTCCCCTCACTCCCACACACAAACTCCTCCTTACCACCAGAAAAAAGAAAAGAAAAAGGTATAGTTTTTTTCGAACTAGGCTGCAATCTGGCGATGTCTGTAATACCTATAGCGGAATATTCTGCATCGTCGAAATACGTACAGGTTCCTAGAAAAAGTATCAGCATTGCAAAGAAGTATTCTTTACGTTTCACTTTAAAACAAGCTGGTGCGTCTACTTTCCCGCAGAACATTCGGAGAGCCAATCACCGCAACTTATGGAGGCAGCTCAGCGAATGACGATGCCGAAACAGATGTTTAGATCCAAAAAACGCAGCCTGAGTTGTGACACTAAGCAATGTGCAAGCGTAGCGTTTCGCATTGTCTAATATCACAACTCAGACCGCGTTTTTCGGTCTAAACATATGTTTCAGTATCGTCCTTCGCTGAGCGACCTCCGTAAGTTTCGGTGATTGACTCTCCGAGTGTTGTGCGGGAAGGTAGACGCACGGGCTTTTTGAGAGCGTGGTGTTTACGCTGGCCCAAACCGGCAGCTGCTGAATACATCCTACGCCTAGTTCACGCAGTGCGATTTCGATCGTAATTTCGTAGTTACGACGTAGAGCACCGCAGCTTCCACCGCTGCTTCTTTCGCCACATAAGCGACGTCACAACTGCGAAATCGAAAGTAAAATCGCTCCATGCGAATGAAGCATTATACCTTCACAGTCTTTCTTTTGTTTTGTTATCTCTGTCGCTGCATCTCTAACGCTTCGCCTTTAACAAATTGCTTCTATATTGCCTTTCACTCTAAGTTCGACCACAGTCGACGATCTAATGGAGCCAATCAAGTAGCCCCAAAAGTGCATCGTCATGGCGCTCTCGTCTTCTTTGCGCGTTAGGTATATCCCCGGCTAAACCAATCGCGCACAGCGAATGACCCATAATCTTCGCCACCGTCCCTTTGGGATGCCCAGTGTACTACAGCCTCTCCTGCGGTAGTACGCGGTGCGATTTGATGTCGTGTTCGGTACTTGGTGCTGCCTGTTTGGCGCATTAGTAACAGACTATAGCCCCCACTAAACGCGCTGTTGGCAGGAGTCGTAAGCCGCGTATACCCTGCAGTATGAGAGATATTTGTACATGGCGCTGGGGAATGAGGTTAACTCTTTGAAATAAAAAGCTTCCTTAAATATACCTGATTTCTTTTATACTCGACTTCTCGACCTCCCGGATTAAGTTAAAACGGAGCATTTTAATACTTAATGTGTTAGAGAAAAATAAAAAAGAGAGAAAACGAATGCTAACAATTACCCTGCATACACTAAAGTCAGAGTCAAACTTGTCGAATGAAGGTTGATACCGCGGAAAGATGGATTGGCTGAGAGTTTGACTTTTGCATTCAAATGTCATTTTACCAACTAACTCTACTGTCCACTTTACTGCAACTGGTCGGGCACACTGCTCTCGTTTTTCTTTTTTTCCTGAAACGCTTTTATGACTGTTTCACAAACGTTATTCAGCTCGTTCAAATTAGACATTGGGAATTTCAGTGATCGGCACTTACTTAGAACCCAATACTCAACAAACATCGGTAGAAAAACCTACAAAAAAAAATTCAAAATACAAAAAAAATTAAAAAATCAGAATTAAATTAGCATTGGTAAAGTGGAAAAGTGATTGCGTGGTTCCGTTTGAAGTATGACAGTGAGGGTGCATTTTTTCGTCAAAAAATGTTTTTTTTCTTCAATATAACACAAAATGTACAACGCGCCTCGAGGTCTTTGCGAACGCAGCTCAAACACAAACGATTCACGAAGAACGACACTTTACAAATAGCCCCCGGAGAACGACGTCGCCAGGATTGGCGTCAGCTCGCTATGACGAAACAACCTAGAAAAAAAAAGAAACACTTTAAAATAGAAAAGAAACCACTAAAACCGTGCTGCGGAAAGACCAAAGTGGAAATGAGAAAACAAAAAAACACGACTCAAATTGAGCATATAATATTAAAAAGAAACACAAAAACAGAAACGCAAGGGGGAATGTTTCTTCTTTTTTGTTTAAATCGACAAAACTAGAATAGGCGGGCGGGATGCGAGCAGCAAAATATTCGTGGAGATGGGAAAGAGTGGTGGGGAGACAAATTCGGCGGGACGCGGGGAAGCCGACCAACCCATCCATCCCGCCGGTATCTTTAAGTGATTCGGACCCGCGAAAAATTGATCTCTATTCCCAGCGCACCTGGGACTCCACTCGGCGTCGCAAGCTCACGGTTCCTTTCTCGCACTTTCTCTCTCGTTCTCTTTTCCTATTTTTTTTTTAAATTTTGTTTTCTTGCTTTGGTAGTTTCTTTTCCCCGTCCCGCATACTCACGGTCGCAATTGCGTGGAGCCATGAGATTTCTTTTATTCTTCACTTCTTTGTTTCTTGTCAATTTGTCGTCCGTGCCCCAATTGGCAAGAAAAGAAAGAGGAAGGGAGAGCCTGCTATAAATCAGTGTGAAATTCTGTATTGTTTGAACATTCCGATTTTGCTTCCTTTTTTCCCCCTCTTTCTCTTTCTCTACTCTTACCCTTTCTGTATCTTGAGCGTTGTTACCCTTTTACCAGAATGTAGATATCTGTTGAGGGTTTTGGTTTCATTCCGGGTGATTCGTTTTTCTCGGTGTTGTGGCTGTGGCCCTCTGCCGTGTAAGTGTCGCTAATATAATGTTTTCACTTTCAATAAATTTGTAAAATGACATAATACATTAAGTATTTTGCTTGGTCTGGCGATACGTTGATGTGGCACTGCAATCCAACAATATACCACACATTTGAGATGGGTTGGGGTGTTCAACAACGCAAACGTATACAGCGATATGTGATATGTTAAAGGGAATGGTGTATAAATGTGACGTATCATCAACAAATTCTTATATGCCTGGGCAATGCTTTAACTTCAAGTGCATAAACGTGAACACTATTCATGGTTTTCCAAAAAAAATCTAAAAATTGAAGCCCCTGCGAAGTTTTTTCTTTTTGTGCTCTAAACAATATTACGTCCGGTTCATCAATTGTAGCAAGATACGCTGGTTTACGCGTTTATTTCTATTCAGAACATTTGCAAAGACTTACATTACTCACGAGACGTCTATTAGTGTAGTACAGTGGGGTGTTCATCGAATGAACCATTGTTGTTTTGTTCAGTGAGTGTACCTCAGTCTCACGCGGATGGAGCACGGGATCATGACCAGAGCATATCTTCAGCCGTCATATATCGTCCAGATAAAAATCAAGTAATTCCAGTCAATAGAATCTGCTTCATCCGGAGGTTTTGTGACCCATATTTACGAAGGTTCAAGGCTTTCTTTCAATAAGTACAGAACGAGCGGGTTGGTAGGGATAATCGTTTTCTTCCTCAAGTTTAATATTTTTTCATTAGTATGCGTGCCACTGACAGTACTGTACCCGCTTCTTAGAATGACGACACACTCGACGAACTCCAAGGATCTCCCTCATTCCATGTATCTCTGAAGTCGACACTGGCAAAATTCATTCACCAGTGACAAGCAAGTCAAAAATATAATTCAAAACTTCCAAGTGACCTGGATTTCTTCAGTATGATGCCTTTCGGGCTTTATAATAACCCAGCAACACGAACATAGTGCTACTGTACGGCGTTCTGATAACCGGAAGCCATCTCGGGTGGCTGCGTTGCTATGTTTCAAGCACTGGGCGTGAATGTCCAGGCGTTGGAATCTCTCTACCTCGACTGGTCTACCTTCTTGGAGCCCGTGAACTTCACCGAGGTAAACGACCTCACCATAAAACTGCCAGGACTTAAATATCCGTAAAGTCCACATAACAGCCCGCAATGTCCCTTTGTCTCGCTGGCTGACTCGCGTGAACCTTTACTGAAGCTCTGGGACTTGGGAAAATTTTTTCGCGATGATTTGAAGACTATTTTCTTCTTCTCTCGTAGATTTAATCGCATCATCACCTATACGTGGCACCGCGGGCCTCCATGGTACGAGCTAGTACCAGCTATGGAGAACCGCGGTGCCGCGGTGCCTGCCGCTATGCATCCATGGCCGCGGTGCCTGCCGCTATGCCTCCATGGCCGCGGTGCCTATACGTCCGCGGTGCTTTTCTGTCACGCCGCGGCTCACCATAGCCACTAAAATATATCAAAGCTAGAGATGCCCATTAGCGGAACCCCTAATTCTAGACATTGCGCCACCCTACATGGCTTTCTGACCGGCAGGGGGCAATGTCCGCGTCACGCCTTGCGAATAGTGGTTTATTTGTGTCCACCCGATGTGGCTGGCGCTCAATAAACTTGTACTATATTGTATTGTACGCAAACTGTGATCTAGAGCAAAGACGGTTTCGTTAGCTGTTCTCTATTTATCTCTGTTGACAACTGCACTCGTTTTTCCTTTAAAACTACATAAAAATCAATACAACCAAGAGTGAGCACCGCGTATACAATTTGCACGCTCTGTGAGTGATGTGTGAGTCCACTTTACACTCCTCTTGCCACTACTACGTTTTTTCGTTTGCTTTCAGAATACGTGACCGAAGCTTCTTCACTTTTCGGCCAGTGTTCTCATCTCCGCACACCGGTTGTTTTCTTTCTTTTCTCCCTTTCCAGCGCCCCTAATCGGGAAGGGTATTCCCGGCTGACCTAGATTTATGTCTGTCCTGTCAGGCGCTTTTTCTACAGACATGGTGCCACGCGTGAGACTCCCGCATTGAAGCGCTGTCGATGAGAAATTGGCCTACTGAGAGCCACGGCTGCATGGCCAATCCTAGCGGGAAAACAGGCGCCGATACCAGAACCTTCTATGAAATAGAAATACGCAATGCCAGATACCACTAAAGAAAACAAAAAGGGCAAAAAAAAGAGGAAAGGTGCCTTAACCGCGCCCGGACTCATAACAAAATAAATCCCAACAAAAGAACGAGGCGCAGCAGACGTGCTCTGGATAGAGCCTGGATGAAATGATGGAAGATGGTTGTTACCTTTGTTTTGTTTGTTATATTATGAGCATGTGTGTCGGTCTTGCTTCGCAAATTGGCGAACTGGTCGAAATAGGAACGGGCGAGGGGGGGGGGGGAGGCTTGCGGGGTTGTCAAAGGGGAGAGAACGGTTTCTGCGTTTCCGCTTTCGCTTGTGAGCGCCGCTTCTATACTTTGTGCAGCCCCAAGTTGACAGTGTGGTGGAAGCTACGCGCGCGTCGAACCAGTCATGCTCTTTATCTTTCGCCACGTGATCATGCAACCGCCCCGTACCCACGCGCAGACAGCGGGACGAACGGGAGACGGATGAGTGGTCCAGCGAGCTCGTAGCTCCCACCGCACTGTCAGCTCAGGGGGTGACCGAGGTATAGTTGGGAGCTCGGCGTTCGCTGTGCGGCGCGGTGACTGATATTATTCCGATGCATGAAAGCCACGCGGAGAGTGATTTGTTACCGACGGGGTGAGACTCGTTTTAATAAGAGAACTTCCGCGGCGAAGTGCTAATATTTATGTTTCCTTTTCATAGTTACAGTTTTCATTTTGTTCTCCCTTACAATCTCGCATGTATTGTAGAGGTGAAGTAGTTCCGTTTGCGTTTCAGACTCCGGTCTAGTCCCGCGTTTTTATTTAGAATCGAATAATCTGAAGCGCCGTAAGTATCCATGCATTCGGTGAATGGTTCATTGTACGCTCACGTTTTCACTTACGTCGTGTTAAAAAGTGAGTTTGAGTCCGGCAGTACCTTTCATTAGGGAATGTAAAAACGCAAACAAGCAGCAACATCGTTCAGTGTGTGCTTGTAGGCTGTGTTCGGCTCGTGATGTTTTCGTTAGAGCGTTTTAGTGATATTGTTGCGAAGTGTGTATGGGACGTAAAATGTATAAAGGAAAAGTTCATTTTTTGGCAGTTGGACAGCATTTTAATGAAAACCTGCACTATAATTTGCATTATTTTAGACGCCATTAATTTTTTTCCACGCTTATGTATTGCTATGATAGACACCCGTACTTAAAAAAAATCGACGCAAAACAATCGCCGTTTCTCTCTTCGGCAACCAAACTTTCTAAGAACTACTTCGCGCATGTGCGTAAATAATGCGCAAAACTTTCTCTTTCTTGATGTGACAACAAGTATACGTGCCCCCTAATAGTCGTATATAAATGTGAGTCGTCCATAATAACAAGAAAAATGCATGTTCGTCACCGAAAAACACTGTTCGGCACCGAAAATTGCGTCTAAATAGCGGGGTGTTTATATTAACGGGATTCAAACCTGCAAGACACGACTGTAGAACTATATACTATGTTTATATTTACACTAAGACCCGCATCAACGTAAGGCTTTAATTGCAGGGGCTTGACTTTTTAAAGAAGCGTTCATCAAATCTAAGTGCAGTATAACAAAATATTATCTATCAAAAACAACTAAAGTACAAATGTATTATCTATGGAATACAACTAGAATATTAAAAAAAATCACCCTTCACCAACTTCGAGTTTAATACTATCTATCAAATACTTCTTTTGTGTGCCAATTTGCCAAACATACATCTTTAGAAAAGCTATTCTACTCTTCTATGATTATCGAAAAAATATCAAACAGAAATCAAGCAAAGATTAATTTGGCAAGAGTAAGGCCGGATTTTGCTTGGGTGGTCCGCTCTCCTTGATATGTACACTGAGCAGGGTGAAAATTCACGCTCACTGCCGTACAGCGCAGACTGTATTTTGAGGTCCAAACGTATTTTCAGCCTCATCATTCAAGAGATCTCGAGGTACATTGCAGCGATTGGTTCTCCAAAGCGCTTTATGTGGAAGTGGATGCTCCAGATATCCTAAAGTCTAAATAGCCGTTAGTGTAAAAAACCACAAGATTAATTAATGACTAGTTTATCGCTATACATATCTATATAAAAAGCTTTACTTAAAAATGTCTTTCATTTTAGTTTTTGTAAATCATATACATTTAATGCTACACTAAAAAAAATGCATTGTTGAAGAAATAAAAGAACATTGGTACGGGCTGTCATCGGTTTTAGTTACTGATAGGTAACTGATTTTTCTCCACTCTGGGTGTGTGCCAAAAATCGAAAAGACGAGAAACAACGCCGAACCTTCCGCTCCCCATGACCACCTTTCTGGAAACATTCCGTGAAAATAAAATGTTTTCAAGTAAATATTAAAATTTTAATTGATTTATGTTCCATGATACCCATGGCAATTACAGTCCTCGGGAACATTATGATATTTTGCCAACGTAAAGCATAAATTGACAATCTTATGAATGTGTCCCATAGAATGCTATTGAAATACATTTGTAGAACCGTGGAATAAACAACTATACGGGTTCAAATGTTTAATTACTGATATTGGTATTTTATGACTATCATCTAAAACTGTTTCCGGGAACATTGCGATAATTTTTGTTGTTTATTTGAAATATTTATATTAGTACATATGCTGAGGCATTGATGTTCAAGAAAGTTGTCCATGTGGTGATGATGTTTGAGAAATTTGAGCCTTTAAAATCTTACCATTGATGTAGATATTTAGAGTGCGGCAGCCTATAGACTGCCACCCTCCAGATTGTCTCTTAGAAAAGACGTGAGTTAAATACGACGGCTCTCCTCTCAAGTAAAAAGGCACGTCAGAACGCCAAGTGGACATTTTCAGCGTAACCAATGCGTGGCTTAGTTTGAATCATGGGCAATCTTCATTGAACAGTTACTTGCAAGAAGCAATAGTTCTTTGGGTAACATTTATTTGTTCTGATTTGTTCGCGGTCTGATGATCTCCCAAAAAGCCTCTTAACGCAAAGAAAGACAACGATGCTGAATGTAAATGGCGTTAAGTTTGATCGGATTTAGTCGCAGGGTACAGTACAGACGCCAGCTCAGATACTGAAGTCCATTGCATAGGATAGTAGCACTAAAAAGACGACGAACAAGTCAAAGGATGACGAACACCACAGAACGCCACGTGGTCTTTTTAGCACGCTTATCCTATACAACGAATCACCAACTAGCCCTAGTGCATACGCTTATACTGTACTCCAGTCAGAATTTACAAAATAAAAGAACAACGTGTTTTTTTTTCAAATAAAAAAGGCCGTTTGAGGGAAGTAATATAATACGCTTCCCTCGGTGTATGATGGACTTGTATTATGGACTTATGGCAGTGTCCGTGCGCCCCTTTAAAGGAAAACTCGCATTGTCAGTGTCTAAGAGGCGACTGTTGCAACTGACAGCTTAAGAAACAAAGGGCGTGCCTTATAATTTTCACATTTCTTTTCTCCTGATGACAACTTAAAAAACACCCTACGTTTCTCAAACTGTCGATAACTATATCATTAAAAATAAAAGATGTGGCACAAGGGAGGAGCACTTCAAACGCATGACGGATACCTGGCGTGTAGCTCCGCCCCCGAAAGACTCGAGAAGCACGAGTGGAGTGCTTAAATTGTTCACGGAAACCGTTAAATACTCCAATTTTCTTCCCGATAAGGTCGTCTCAGAGCATTGAGCTGTCTTATTCTGGCAACTTTCGAGGCGTCTATTCGAGCGCCTTTCGCTTCAACTACGAACAAATCCAGTATGGGCGAAACTGTAGAGATCGGATGACGGTTCTTTACGTCGCTGATTGCTCCGGCTGTCGCAGTCGACATACGAGCTGAAAGAAAACTGACCCCGCGCATTGAAAAGTGCAGGGCGCAGGTTCACCATTGTGCATTCCTGCGAAACTTCGGTGAACACCACTGTGTGGATCGGCCTTAGTGTGTTCGTCACGGAAAACCTCATTAGAGCTTGTCCGCATGTTGCTGGCTTCACCTCAACGAGGCTCCTTATGCAGGAAAGGCGAACTTCTTCGAGAGGCTATACTTTTCTGGGGCACACCGCAAAAACACTTACCTCTATTTATTTTTCAGTTTCAGGTGACAGTCTATTTTTATTGGCGCATGTCTGCTCCATACAAATCTATTCATACTCTTGAATGATCGTTTTTTAACTGGCTGGGACATTGAAAATCTTATGTACACATAATTAAGGGTTGCGCCCCAGCTAGGCAAGGAGCTACCGTTCAATGAAAACGAGGAAAAAAATAATTTGGGGGGTAACCACATTTGAGGTCAACACACAAAATTCGCAGGGATAACAAATTATGTTTTTAATTGTTTTTATTGCCCCCCCCCGAATAAAGAGGCGAGAGAAGAGAGATCAATATCCCTCCTGCGCCCCCCCCTCCCCCCGCCCGCTTTACGAAAGAGAAACCTTGATAGGAGTAACCTTATCACAAAAATGCCAGAACTACCCACTTCAGAATTATACTTAATGATAAAGTGTTTTCCAGCTAGTAAATACTGTAATTATATAGGGTAGGTAGATTACGTTGAAAGCGCGGAAACGGTGAAGAGGAGAGCTGAGAAGGCACGTGCAAATTCGTAACATCATATTGCGCTTCTGGTGGATGGCTGGAAATGCGCATTTCGAGGCGACAATTTATATGGCATACACGCCAGGACACCTAGGTGATACCTCAGTAAATATGCACCTTTATTTTTTGTATTAAAATCACTTGAGGTATACAATAAGTATAGTAATATTCGACTGAAGCTGCCATTTTGCCGAAGTGTGGAAGATCGCAACACACAAATATTGATCTGTATTGAAGGTCTATCTAACACAATGAAGACAGCAACGTAGTGCTGTAATGACAAAAACATTTATAGGAGCATACGATTAATCCAATTAAATGGACACGAAGGCAAAATTTTCAGCCAAGATCGCTTCTGTTTCGCCTATGCCTTTACCCTAGCTCATTCAAAAGTCGGAATTGTTTCTCGCTTAGTACCAGCCCTCACTCTAGTGTTTTAATACTAATGCTAACGAGGCGTCACTTACGCAAATTGCAGTGACATCTTCTAAACTCTTAATTGCCAGGTATTGGCGGAAAAAAGATCGCGTTTTTTTTTCAACATGTTTTTTTTACATTTGATTGGCACTCCGGCGAAGCCCATAAGACTTTTCTGAACTCGGATATTATATTCTTTTCGCATGCGTTATTCATCCCACGTCCCAGCAATAAAGCGAGACAAAAACCTACGGGGAAAAAACGGTAATCTAAGCGATCGACAAAGTTTTCCCATCAACTCGCACCGTCCCCGAAAAAATTGTCAAGAGGTCCAATTTAGTGAAGTAAAAAACCAGAGCGGAAAAGTGTTATTCGACGGCAAATCGTTAAGGACCCCATTCTGCCCCTGCTTCATTCCCCTTCGAGCTTATGACTTTTTTTTCTTTCACTGTGTCGCTTTACAAAAAAAAAAAAAAATCTAAATATCAGCCGACGAATTGGGGCTTTGCCCGTCGGGGCTCCGTTCTCGATTTTATTATATTTCGTGCACTTGCGCTGGTATTAGCCATGTTCATTTGTACCGCTGTCACTTGGCTTTGGCAAGTGGTATTAAGAACTCTGTATAACACCTGTGAAAATTGACAGTAAAGAATAAGCAAAGAAAGAAAAGGCGACTTCATGCTCCTAAATGTTTGGGCAGCTAGATTTCAATAAACGTTTTCACTTCATTTTCAACTTATCCTTGTAGGTTGCAAGTTCTGGAAGTTGCAAATTTGTTTTTGTGCCCTTAACATGTGATTTCCAAGACCGTGACTATCCTAAACAAACACGAGGACGTTAAAAAATAGATCATATAAAAAATATTATGAGACTTGAATTTGTTTCATTACATATTGAAGTGTCTCCTGAAATATTTATTTACATTAATCATATACATTAGACCCTTCTCATGGATGCACGTTATCTAGAAGCTGCTGCGTCAATTATCCTAGCACGCCATTCTTTGGGCAAGTACTTTGAGCATATGTATTTGGAGCCGGGAGTTGCATCGACGATCGGCGTGAACTCGGCTTCGCTCGTGTTTCACAAACGAGTGCAGCGTCAGCATTCGGCAAGGACTCGGACCCAATCACACGCTTCGTGCCTAAGAAATGGCGACCCCCAAGGTTGCCTGACGACGACTTTTGCAAGGTGTACATTGTGTCGAATAACTTAGATTTCAACAACTTCCTCGCTCTACATAAAAAATAAAACAAAAAACTTACTTTTATTTTTTGTTTAACAGCGATCTTTATGAATGTTGACTTATTTCTCAAGGAATTGCGAGCTTAGTACCAAATTGACTCCGGATAGTTACTAAAGCTTCCCACTAAACACAAATCCTTGTTTTACGTCTACCAAAACAACGATTGTTTCACAAAAGTAATAAGACAATTTGTGTTGTATGGTACATATGTTCAGATCCGGCAAATTTTCAGGGCACCCTTTCTGTTTTTATTATAGACACTCTATTTTAATTTCTAGCCTAGAAAAGGTCGAACCTCATTGTTCTTCGAAAACACTTCGCGCGTTGTTTGTGATTAATGTTTATCTCAAAGTAGATAACAAATCTTTTGGGCGGGGATTGAGATCCGTTAGGGGCTTACAATTACGTCCTTCAAAAGGGATGTTCTGGTGCGAGCGCTGTAGTTGTTAGAGAAATAAAACAGTGCGGTCCAGAGGCTGAATCTTCAACACTCAAAAGTCAGGGGACTCGATCGCGTGTGATAATTACCCGTGGTCTTTCCAAGTTAGAACTCTAGTATAACGCTCCCAGTTGTGGAAGTTTAAAGCATCGAGCAGAATCAAACTACTGTAAAACCCTTAATAGTTCGCGAGCCTTTAATTGTCGCGAATTTCGCGAATTGATGTATTTGCGAAATTTAAGGGCCTGCGAAAATTTCGGTCCTTAAGAGTTTCAATGCAGGCGTCTGGAATATCGCGAAGATAATGGCCGCGATTAGGTTCGTTGTGACCGATTCGCGAAAAATAAGGGCCACGAAAACAAAAGGGTTATACGGTATTCGATTGGCCGCTTTTTCTATAGTACCCCTGGTGAATTGTTACGAGTTCTATCATTCTTGCCTCAACCTGCTGGTTTACAGGAGGTTGCCGACTGTAGCTCGTTTGGTGTGAGAGTGCTTTTATAACCTTCGAAGCTTGACACCGAACGACGAAGATTACAAACACTGAAAACTTACTTCACCAATAAAATAGAAGCAATGAGTTCGTACTTGCTTCAGTTTCACATATCCGCCCCTGAATAAACTTCGACTGGATTTAGGAAATGTCAATTCACGTTGCACCAGTGACACCACGCGACTTAATGACGTCAGGTGACACCATGAGTCCGTGACGTCGTGACGTCGAGTAACACTATGACGTCACGTGAACAATACGTCGGTCACGTGACACCATGACGGCACGTAGAAACATAAACATGAGACTGCTGATAATGGAAACAATAAAAACAGCATGTTTTCGCTAATTATGCCACAAAGGATCTCGGGCGATAAAACCAATAAAGCTAGGTGGGTCTTAAGCCGGCGAAACCACGGGCGTGAAATCAGGTCGGACGACACGCTTGAAAGCTGAGTGCTGCGATTTTGGAAGTATTCTTCAGTGACCACAAGGCGGTGTTAGTTTACATCTAATAACATTGCATAAGACGTGCAGGCAGTCACATCAACGACAGGGAACGGTTCATGCATACACATGCAGTTTCGTCATTTCCTGGATTTCAAACTTGGACGCGCGATTTTGAAAGAGTTGTTCAATTACCACCAAGGCAGCCCTAGTTTGTGTCCAATAAAATTGTGTAACAGGTTCACGGAAATGCTGTCTACTTAATACACCCTCATTGGTTCCAAAACGCTGATGTAATTTTCGTCCGGTCTGTTACTCGGTTTTAATACGAACCGCCTACGTGGACTCTGTAGTGCGCGCTCGCACCGTTACTGTTCATTCAGTCAATCTGCTCCGAAAGTGATGCCTTTAGCGGCTACGACGTCGTACCTCTACATCTCGCAGTGTTTCATCTTACGGGCAGCGTAAGTATTTTTTTTAATTTCTAACTTTTTGCTCAAGGTAAGTTTTGTTTAATTAAATATTTATACCCTTAATTCACGCTTTTCGGCGGCCTATGTACCATAATCTTAGATCAATATGCACAAAAACCGATTTATGCGACCTCCTCAAACAGTCATCGGTCCCTTTCTTCTAGAGCTGTTGTCGTGATGGCTGATACATGGTAGGAGAAGGTCAATGGAACATGTTCACGTCGCAAAGGTAATCGAGCTAGGGTCGAAAATTAAGTGCCTAAGGTCGCAGTTACTTTGTGTTGCACTTATGTGAGTGAGGTTGAAGGACACGAGTGAACCGTTCTAGGATAAAGCATAGTTTTTTTAAATATGTCAGTAGAGGCAGTTGCTTGTTGTTAACTGGTTTCCGTTAGCAGCCGTTCATTTTACGCCAACCAACCACTGACTCCGGCTTGTGCCTACGCAACAGCTTGCACACAGATTGCCGTTTATTCTTGCCATTAGCGTCAGAACTATCGAACATCGACGTACAGATCACGACACAGCGTTTACTCACAGTTTAGGGACTGCCACAAACAACTGCTGATCAGGTGTAAGATGCTTCAAGTAGGACACTACCAAACGCCAAGTGTTAGTGAAATTTGAGCGTGCTACCCTCGTATTTAAAAATGGCAAGATTATGCAGCTGAAATATTCTGTAAACAGCAATAGAATCTGCAGATAGAGCTTTTTATGATATGAATTCGTATCTATGAACCACAGGGTTTTGACATGAAAAGCAACAGTCCCTACGAGCTCATCATCATCGATGTTCTCGTTTTCTTTCAAGCAAACCAAAAAAAAAACACGAAACTTCAAGAAAAAACTTAGCAAGTTTCTAGGTCGTCGACGTAAATTCATCAGTCGCACCGTGCAGGAAAAAAAAAAAGAAGAAGCGTTGGAGGCACTCGACGAATGACCAAGCAGGAGCGGTAGGGTTGGCAAACAAAATGATTTAATTCTCGCTCTGAGTCTCAGGAAGAGCCCTTACCGAGGTTTCTAAGTCATTTACATATCAACTCAATCATCGGCACAACGCTAGCGGCCGAACGCAAACCGATATCAATGACTTCAAACACCTCTAGAGGAAAAGCATAAAGGGATCTATCTATAAAACAAAAAGATTGGCTTAACGGCATCGCCAAATTTTTTATATCAATATGCAAATACATTTTATTGCCTATTTGAAGATCCATACGTATCTCGAGGCGTTTTTGTAAAACGTATGAACGAAAAAGAAAGAAAGAACAAAGAGCAAGCAGCCCGGTCGGAAGCCGAGGACGGACTGCATTAGAATGCGGACGCTCTCGTATATATTCAAAAAACAGGGAGCTACGGGTGATGCGTCCAGGGGAATTGAAGCCGCATCACAGTGGCCCTATACAATTTTTCCTTTCGACCGCTTCTGTAAATTCTTGCTGCTCAAACTTTGCACTGGGTGTACTTTTACTTCAGTTTAAAACCTTCCACCAGCAAACAAACCTAACTTGGGAACAAACCTAAGCGGATAAAATACATACAAAATAAATTTAAAATCTTACTAAAAATTAAAAGTAAAACAATCGTACGGCGCGGATTGGACGTCTTTATTGATATGAGTATAGCATTTACAAAATTGTTAATGCAATAACAGAGGTAAAACTAGGTAAAAAGAAGCTACCTTCTCATTCCTATCTAGGCGAAATTCTCAAATAATGAGTGAGCAGTATTTTGTGGTAAGAAGTGTGAGAGTGCAGGCAATCTGGTGAATACCTAACGCAACTGAGCCCGAGACAGGGTACGAAAAAAAAAAAAAAAAGGCGCAGTAGAAAGAAGGACATAATACAGTGTCTCCAAGCATTTGTCTCAGGTCCAGTTATATGTCAAATATTTTTCATTCGTTTTACTGAACTTGTTTGCATGTTGCCAGAGAAAATTTAATGTTGACACGTCGCAGAAACGCGGGTATATCCGAATAAATGCTTTTCTTGACACATCTCGGTTGACTTTAATTTAGAAATCCTGGAGAGTATTTAGATGAAGTGACACTTGCTGCTAGAAGTGGAATTAGTGAACGTAAAAATAGTGACTTCTTTATAGCGGTTTAATATATTTAGTTAAAAAAATGCTTAACAGAATTTCTAACTACAAATTCTCACTTAAAATTAAATTATGCGAGTCTTTTATATACTGATTAGCTGTGAATATCGACGTACTGAAATTTGGTATTCAGTCAGCATAGTATGCAATGAACATTGTTAGCCATCAAAATAATATGCAACTTTCATAAATAGTCGAAATGACTGTGGACTTCTATATCTTTATACCTTGAAACCGAGCATATAAAATCGAAGAAGAATATAATTTGGTTACACCGGCGTCCTCCGGAACACGACACTCATTCACATTTATAGTGTTCGGTAGCTTCAGCTTCAGCTGTAGCAAATTTTAATTACAAGCACTTCTTACGTCGCGATAAATGGTACACTGATCATCTTACATGAAAATGCGCGCAGAACATGTAAAATGCAAACTTTAAAATATGCGTGAAACTTAACAGTGAACATATAACTAAACATTGTGGCACTTCTGAAATGACAGAAAGAAAGGCTGAGCCTTGCCTTGTTTATAGCAAATTAACTGTTTACGGGCAGATAAAATCAAAACCTATTCATCTCGGTCTGGTACCACCAATATTCAGTTCACTAAACATGATTAGAAGTACGTTTTGAGGTCCTTTCTTAAGCATTTCTAAAAGTCTATATGCTAAGCGATCTATGTGTTTCAAAAGTGTCACAAAGTTAGTGTGCGAATGAGTTAAGTTACGTTTCACATAAAATTGACTTTCTAAAACTATCTTCAAAGAACAAAAGAATAAATAAATTGATACACCAAAATAATTTTTTGCGCGTCACTCAACTAAGCTATGTTCACAAATTTTACTAGATTGTACAATCAATCAATCAACTGATCAATCCATCCATGTTTTATTGTGAC
>JAZHYW010000009.1:0-103298 GCA_037355805.1 Ixodes ricinus
CATCTTATCCAGTGTACGTAGCGCTGCTGGCACTGCTCCGGAACTTCGCTGTTTCTGGCGGCTTCATTTGTTCGTTTGAAAAAAAAATAGTGATAAAAACGTCAATGCAACCGAAATGTTCTGCACGCTTGGACTAGAAGACGGTATTAACGGCGGCCTTCGCTGCCGCTGAAGCTCAATGAACTCAACAACATTTATTAAACAACGTGCGCGACGTGCTCGAAAAACGAAACCGAAAGAAGATGCCTCCTTCTTCTCGAGTCCGCTTGGGGCGCGTCAGTAGAAGGAGGAAGACGCGCCGTTGCTGCCTTTACCTCCATTTTTCTTAGAGTGCAGGGTCAGGGCCCAGCGGTCGAGGCGGCCGAGGCAGCTGAGTTACGAAATGTGGCCGAAGAGACCGAGGCCCGAAGCCCGCCACTATCGCAGCTGATCGCAGCCGCCCAGTGTACGTAGCAGTGTCGGCATCGTTTCGAAGCTTAGCGCGGTTTATGACGGATGTGTTTTAACTCTTTCTTTGTGAATGCCGAAAACGCCGCGGCAAAAGAAACGACTGAAGGACCGACCTCGTCGTCTTGGCCCCTGCGTAAACGGCATAGATCCAACCTGGGTGCCCAAATCTTGTTTATCAAACAGCGCGCTGATGAAGCATGTAGCAATGATATTTGTATAGTTTTCCTTGGCGTCGGTGGATAATAAGGACTTTAATTTTCCTTCCAGCGGTCTGGGTTTGTTTATGCCTGTTTTGGTAAATAAAAAGATTTAAAAAAATTAACGAAAAAAAACAAAAAAACACCGCTCGTTTTAGGGATCGAACCTTCGACCACTTGGTCAGTAGCGCGATGTTCTACCCTTGCGCCAACTGAACAGGGAGGAACGCGACCTCCTCCTTTCATCCAAACTTCTGTTCCTCCCTTCTCTGGGCAACTTGACTACAACAAGGAGGAACGATCGCCGTTGCTACCTTTCTCCTCCTTTTTTTCTTAGAGTGTGCGAGTTCTTTCTCGATCACTTTCAGTTCAACGGTGACCAAGAACCTGCATTCAAAACAAAGCTCCAACCCACTCAGATGCCTCAAGAAAATTCTATACACCAAAGTGCTTTAAAGCCGATTTTGTGCCGCCCGCAGATTGACTGAATCTGAGTTATTAGAAATAAACGCTTACGTAGCTCTTGTGTTCCATCCCCACGTCGCGTCGTACTGACCCCCGAATGTACAAGCCTCGCAAGATCCAATTAGGAGCATCTTCAACGTCTTCCTTTATCAGTGACTAGAAGGCCGCCATTGGTATGGCACAGATGCCGTTCCACTAGCCACCATAGTTCCACAGATAATGATAGTGATCAAAGTGGCCAAACTGAATTTCGGAAAGAGGTCTATTCAACCCAAAGTGCTTCCCGCCCAACCAATCGTGGTCCGACGGCGTCTGGTTTTCCCTTTTCACAGCACATATCCATGTTCTCGGACAAACCGAGTAAATGAAAACTGACCTTCAAACCTTTCTGGACTCCTTTGGTACAGCCCCAGTCGTGGCGTTTTGACGAGAAGGCAGGTTTCTTGTCTGGTTGCTTTCAAAACAGCGCAGGAGTACACGTCTCGCATGGGGACTTCCGCCGACAGCCCCAGATCGGAAGTGCGCCCGACGCGCCACCACCGCAGCTGTCGTAGGATTCCATCGTAATCTGCGCAAAACTTGCGATAATTTCGTTTTGTGAATACGAATTTGTTCTTACGTTTTGTCGTACGCACATTTTTTCCGTAAGATCGTTTCGTGAATCTGGCCTCTGGTTTCTCAACTCATCTCATTCGTATCCCTGAACACGCACTGATGATGTCGCCTGCATGGGAGGGAAAAGTCTGATTAAATTGTTAAATAATTGTTAAGTCAAGTCGGTGTAGTTTTCTATATCATTGTGAATCCCGGCTTTTCGAACTTTTTTCTCCATAAATTCCGCGCAAGCAGATTTGTTTTTCTTGGCAAGAGCAAGTAGGAATAAAAGCAATAATAAGAATAAGAAGAATAATCTCTTTATTTTCCTTTATATTCAAAGGAGGGAGATAGGGCAAAAAACTGATTGGCTTGCAGCTTGACGAGGCCCTACCCCGTGTGGCAAAAAAGCAGCAGAAACATTTCAGGCAACACAAGCAAAAAAACAAGATACTACACCTTATTACATCGATTAGCTACAAAAAAAGTCGTTATCACTCTGTTTATAATAACATATCACGTAGCATATCCCTTGATTTTTTAGTTATGTCATTATTTTCAACTTCGAGCTCATTTAAAATCGACGGTAGTGTACATTTTAAAGAGGTTAATCCATAAGTAGTGAAGAGTAGTAAGTTACACCAGTTCTCGCTATGACCACAAGTATGGCGCTATGACGCCACGTGCAAGCCATGTATCATAAATGTCACCTCTTATAAATTGATTGCTTTGCAAGTGGAAGTGTGTGTGCTTCACCTGGATGACTGGGCTAAAACCTCACTCGACACAAGGACACTGATTCGTTCTTGGACCCGGACAAAAACTCACAAGCTCTACAATTGTTCAACCTTCTTGTTTTCGTGGAAACAAAGACTGATAAGAGGGCTTACTAATATTTGCCACTTTCGAACACTCAGAGAGAAAGTGAGAGAGAGAAAGAGACGTCGGAAAATGCATTTTTTATCTTTTATCCGGAGAAGTTGCCAGCCCAAGTTTTTATTACAGGGACCAACTTAGTTACATGCAATCAAATATTAATACCTTGAACAAATACAAGCCAGGAAATCCTCGAAAACTTCCACGCACGAAAGTGTCAACAATGAATACACACATACTGCTTGTAACGGTTAGTGCAAATAAGCGGTCGCCGGCTTTTTCTTAGAGATCCGAAAGCCTGTGATCAGAACTAGTGTGGGTGGAAACAAAAAACATTTGCGGAGCTAATCTGAAGGGCAAAATGTAAAGGAAAAAAATTAACCCCGTCGTGTCCGTGTTACCAATATCGCGCAGTGTACATCTGAGCTCTCGACCCTAAAACATGTCCTATCGATTTCGTTACCCACCCGCGTCGTCACATGTTCCTACAACAGAAGCGGTAATAAAGGTAGTCTCAGGAATTTCGCGAGGTCAACCTCCTGTGTAGACATGCTGTCCACCACGTGATCTGGCATCAAAAACCTCGACATCACGTGTACTCGTGATCGGCAGTGATTTCGAAGCGATACTATTTGTCTTACCTTATCGTCAGTACAGACGTTTCCAAAAAAGAGCGTGAGGCCGGTGCCATCTTGAGTGTTCGTGCGTATGGCGCGTGCTTTCTTCGCTTTCCGAAGCGACGAACACGCACGTGCGGAGCTGTGAAGACCGCACGCGGGACTGTGATTTTGTAAACATTAAAAAGGTCTATACTCTGTAGGTCTGAAAACTTGGTGCACAGAACTGTGCTAAACTCTCTACATGCGAAGGTTCAGCGTTCGTCGCTGCTTCAAGGCCTGTTCACACATGAAGCGGAGCGCTACAAGCGTAGCGCTTACCTCGCGCTAAGCGCGTGCTGACGGGAGCGTTCACCAGCTTTGTATCTCACCGTCAAAACTGTTGCTCATGGCAGACGATAAGTAGCTGACGGCACGTGAGGAGCGCTACATTAGCGCTTCGCTGCATGTGAGAACCGACCTTGATGGTATCGTTCACGGGATCACCAACCCATGATAGGCCGACGTCACAGTCAGGATCTTTTCATCCATCGGGGGAAATACCACCTTGCAGTTTGCCGGGCACAACCGTTCAACGCTGTGTCGTCTACGTGTTTGACAGACGGCCTTCCATTGTGCTCCTCCATCAGTTTTGCGCCTCTCTCCTCGCTTCAACGTTCAAGACGACGGCGTGCAATTTACGAAGCGATGTCATCGAATATATCGAAATCTATATATTTCTTATATTATTATGTTAATATGTAAGTGATGTTTAGCAGCTTTTGGAGTCGCCGAAAGTACATTTTGAGCACTGCGGAAGACACTTATGGTATGGACACTAGCATACTCTTCGTTTTCGTTCTTTCATTGCGAATACTATGTTAAGGCTAATGTGTCCGCCTATCCAAATCAGACAATGCTTGTTTGCCTTTTCAGCATTGAGCAACTACTTCTTAGTACCAGCAGCAAAGCGCATATAAACTGCAAAGGTAATTTAATTGCACCTTTTAAATTCAGAAATGTATGATGATGCAAAGCCTTATAGACTCCTGTTCGACACATTAATGCTAGTTTCGGCCGGGTTAACGTTACAGTGATAAGGTTAATTTAGTTTCAATTTAAACTTCAATAACTGTGGCATGAACCGTTGCAAGTTTATTTAGAGGTGTTAACTAATCACACAAATTAAAGCTACAGCGCAACCCACTTACGCCTAAGCAACATAATGAACGAACCCTTTCCCGATACCTAAGTTAGATGTACTGTCGCAACTCGTAAGTATTCGCAACTTTCAGCGATGGTGGTACCGCGGAGTGAGAATCGCGCTCCCTAGCTCCTGGATGATCAGCTTCACAATAAAGGTGCTTGCAAACACCTTCCTGGCGTGAAAAAATAAACTAAGGCTCTAATACAGCTCATATATAGCAAAACTGGAATTACTCACGCGTCCCAGACCCAGCCTCGAACCGCTGTTCTACGACGATCATCCAGATAACAGCCATTTTGATAGGCACCAGCTAGTACGCCCCCTGTAGGTCGTGAAAGTTGCGAATACAGTAGGTCGTGGCCTAGACTTAACTTGTCGTATATAGTCGTACAGCCGGGTCTCCGAAGATATTGGGGACACTTAGCGGTATCTGTCGGATATGCCTGCATCTACAAATCGCAAATCTCGATTCAAATGGCACTAAAAAAATTACATGAACGAGAAAAAAAAAAAAAAAAAACAGCAGTCTACTTTTGGTTATGTATTTATTAATCAAGAAGAAGAAAAAGAAAGGATAACAATACCTGACATGCACATTGACGGGAGCGAGGAGAGAAGTTGCTCAAGTGATCACAACAGGTTTAAAAGTGTGTTTGGCAACAGAAAACAAAGGAAAGCTAAAAACAGAATTATCAGCAGCAAAAAAAAAAGACATTGGAAGACAAAAAAAAATTAGGAAAAGGTTGCGGAATTTGCATAAGAATTAGAAAGATACCTGTCAAAAACACTAGAGTACGATACGCTGATGGACCGACTAATACAGACAGGAAGGTAGGGAAACGCAAAGGTGCATGGTTACAGGGAAAACAGAAGGCCACGGTATCATAAAGAGGTGAAGGAAAAAAATCAGGAAAAAAGAAGTGATTGGAGCCGGCAACACCGATGGGCCCAAAGGAGAAGAGGTCCACAGTCATATCGATCGCCTTTGGGGATACTACGAAGAACACAGGGACAGAGCAAAAGCACCGATGCCAGCAAAAGTTAAGCACCACCACAGGTGCACTGCCAAAAAAAAATGTACAGGAAGATGGCAAAACATAGAGTAAAACATATTCGCAATTTATTTGATCAATGCAACCAAAAACACGACCGGGCAAGACCGGGCAAGAGTGAAAAATTATGAAGACGCGAAGGGAAATAAAAGCCTGGCAGACTGAGTGCTTCAGGAACGAACAAAATAAACTGCGACGACCAACAAAAGAGGCAAAAGACCAGACCACACGCATAAAAAAAATATACATCTATGACTGACATAACTAACACGCACACCATAATTAACACGCACACCACGAACCGAGGCTCTGTTAAAACATTTAATATCCTGTGCTGTTTACACACCTGCAAATTGTATAGCGCTAATTAAAGTTCAAATAATTTTCACTTCGTGTTATATTTTTAATGCTAAATATGTCATCAAATGTGTCGAAGTTGAAAACAAATATCGACTGCAGCAGAACTCAATGCATCAATTGGAAATAAGAAACACTAAATCTTTCTCGGTTTATTATTTCCTGTCAACGCTTACTTTCATCAACATGGTCATACACAATTTTTCACCATTATGTTCGTTTCGACATTTGCGAGTTGCAGGCTCTTTGCCTTGTGCGACTGTTTTCACTAAAAAATTAATTTCACAACAACCCTTTCGGATTGACACAGCGATTTGAAAATAATCACAATATTTTTGTTTAAACTTTTGGCGAACAATTTTTTCTTACAGTATTTTGCCACCAAGGGAAGAAGCACAACGGCGCATGCGCGTCGGTTCACCTGCAAGAACGACGGTCACTTCCCGCAATTCTTGAATATAAAATGGCGTACCATTGCTCTTCACACGATTGCCAGCAACCTCCGTGCTTCCCCGTGCCCCGTTGTTCGGCAGCACCATGAGTGGCAGAGTGAATTTTACGACAGTGTGAAATGCGGGACATTTTAAAGATTCGGGAATTTCTCGCGGGACAGTCGCGAGAGTCGCGGGACGGGTGGCCACCCTAGTCGTGCAGCACAGCGCCTCCCCATTGGCTCGTCGTAAGGGTCGCTATAGCAACAGCTCGGAGCAAGCAGTTTTATGCAAAGGGTTGCAGTCGCACTCCAACGCAACTGTGTGACGAGTCTTCAGACTGGCTTGCCAAGCCCTAGTAGCCCGCAACGGGAAGTTGTAAACTTTCCGCCCATGCGTGTAAGCATTTATAGGTTCTGCATCAGGGGCTTTGTGTCCATGGCATGCAGCCTCGGTGACTTCAGCGTCACGTGACATCATGACGTGTCTTCGTGACTTTACGTGAACTAATGACGTCAGTGTCTTCATCAAGTTATGTAACATTATGGCGTCTTGTGACACCCTGACGCCACAGTGTCACGTGAAACTGGCGCCTTTATATATTGACAGAACCATCGCGATGTACCCGTGAGTGACCTTACTGTACCCGCAAAAAGAGCGCGAAGCTATGCTTTTAGAACGCCCTCGGGAAATGCCAGACGGCCATTTTTTTTCTCTTTCATGGCATTGTTATATACTTTGTATAGAATTCCTAGAACGATGACCTATGAGCAAAGTGTAGAAAATCATTCAATCAACCAATACAACAAAAAATATAACGTACATTCGCACTGCATGTATAAAAAAGGCTTAATTTATGTGCAACAACCTTTTCTAACCAACATACAAAAGTATGCCCAAATGTCCATCTTTACTTGTAGAAAGCCTTGCTGGGACGTACAAGAAAAAGACAATTACAAGCTTGAAGAACCCATGTTAGCATGTAACAGAAATCAATCACATCATTCGATTGGAACACTTTCTTTTTTATTGTTTCAAAATAAATTGTGCTATGGAAGACATCTCTTGTAGCACACTTTTCAACAAAAAACTGTTGTTATGTACATGTAAACACGCATTGCAATCCACCACAGGATAGAGAGAAGGGTGGGTAGAGCTGGTACACATGAAACATGGGGCTCATGCAGCAATCAGATATGGCTTCAGCTGCAACCAACAATCTATGGTGACAGGTAAGCTGTTCATCTGCTACATGTGACTGACCAGCATTCAGTGCAAGTGAACTTGACATATAGTTCAATATAAACATTGCACTACTTGTGCAACATGAATGTTTGTAACTCTCTAAACAACAATTGTTCAGTAATCCCTGCCCCGAATGAGCTCATATAGTAGGATAATGCATTAATTAAATCAAATACGTTTCAATAATCCTTAAATTAGAGGGGGAAAATGGGTCATGATAGTTATTCTCACTATCTCGAGTTCACTAGTAGACCAGATAACAAAGTACAGCAGAGAAAATGCCACAATACCTTAGTTAATCTCACACATTCAGCTAGCACGACTAAAATTCTTTGCAGTTACCTCAATTCACAGTATGTAGCAAGTACAAAATAAGAGACATTTTTTCTGTCTTTTCATAAATGAAAAGCGATGAATTATTTCTATGACACTAAACCCTCTTGTTTTATTCTTATTCTATATATGTCAAGATGCCAGTATTCCTTATTTAGCATTCCAATTTTCCAACTTGCTGAAATGGTATGACATGCAGTAAACAAACACTCAGGAATGAGGTGCCACTCTGGCACTCTATCAAAAGTTGCGATAGCAAAGAGATCACTAGCTTTGCCAAAAAATAAAATGGGGCAACAGAAATTTTTTTGCCTAATGTGAGCAACCAACTTGCCAAAGAAATGCAATGCGCAGGAGATTTCAGAAATAACCTTGTCTGCCCTGCCATAAGAGAAAAAAAAAGTCAAATGGCCTTTCCACTATACAGTACAGAAAGCGAGGCAATGCAAATGTTGCTCAGACGTCCCCGATTCACAGGCTCGTCAACAAGACACAGTAATCACATGTACATGCACACAGAGACTAGAAAGGTCAATTCTTGCTATGGATACGAAACCAAGCTCACATTGTGAAAATAGCACTATCGGTGCATTATTTGTCCAATGCCTCTCTGGAACCAAGAAATCTTGCAGAGCTGCGAGCGCCATAATAGAGAGACTCTTTGGTGCACATGAGCCCACGCAAGTCTGTCACACAAACACTCGGCCCGTTTATTTATGGAAATTTAGCTAGGCAATGTTACCCCCGGGGAAAAGAAAACAAGGCACAAGCTTGTTGGGTCCTTTCCTTTGATATGTGAACAGATGAGAGTTGGGCTTGATCTGCGCGAGGGTTCATCAACGCTTGTTGGCCTCAAACAGCGTCGTCTCCTCCTCTTCGTCATCCAGGCGGTCCAGCGGTTGCAACTCCAGCTCTGCTGCCCTGGTGGCGATGATACCGCACCGTCGGGTTTTGCTATGCCGGTAGCGAGACCTGTAAGCAGCAACCCATGGCAGTCGTAACATTATTCTTTTTTGAGACCTAAACCACATAGAAGGTAGTCACATCAAACTGAAAATTAAACAATGAACTGGTATCTGGGACAGAATAAATAAAAGCGTACAAACGGGAAGAATGTCATTAGACCGATCTCACTAAGCGTTCCAGGCACGCGTGGCGTAGCCATTACTTCAGACTGCAGGGGGCCAGTGGCAGTGCACGAATGCTTGTGCCGTCTTGTGCTCTGCCCGCGCAGACACACAGCGAGGTTGTCACACGTGCAGGAAGGCGAAAGTTATCTCTATGCATCACGACAGTGGAGGCGCATCGAAACTGGCCGGTGAGATCAATCAGCTAATTTTGGTTCCAGATCAATCTGCTAAATTTGGTGCCGACCATTATTATTTTTTTTTTAAATATGCGTAACAGAGAAGATTATGCGATATAATAGAGGAGAAATGAGTAGACAAGGGAAGTGTGCTTACAATGGGCCCACAAGAGAAGATTACCTGATTTCCCAAACAATGCTTAGATGCTTTGCTATATAAGCACATGAGAATGCTGCCTTTCTGGAAGACAACTTGACTGATCTTGTAAAGCGAGCGATGCTCCACGGGCTTTCGTCAAGGCCTAGCATGACAAGGTCCAAACCTGCTCGCAGACATGTGTGCAGAGTGCAGCGATAGCATTAACAACAAAGAGGACGCTTGCATCACGTTTGCTCGTCATTAAGAGCAGAAGGAACACTGCACTTTTTGTCTAAAGTCAGAAAGCATCTCTTTGAAGACTGTTAATGTTAGCTGGAGGTGCAAGGAGAAGCTGGTGTAATGTAATAGACCACACATGTGCCAAGCGTTTGGCACATGTGTGACGCTGCCATAACTTTTGTCCACAGGAGGCAGGCGGCAGTGCTCAAGATGGCCTGAGCCATGTCGTTATCCGTTTACTCAGACCCGCAGTGGGGTTGTCGCACGTGCAGAAAGACAGAGTTCCCTCAATGCATCACAAAACTGGCTGCAAAGATTGATCTATTCTGCCATATATTCATTCATTCCTAGAGTAAGGGCACTGAATATTCCAAGGGTGAAATCCACTTCTGTTTGTATAGACCAAAATGGGGCCCTGACGTCATGCAACTGCGGTGGCGCTGTCGACGACACGGCGCATGCGCAGACGTTTCACATCACGCAAATTTGGTTTCTGCACATGCGCAGTGCCCAGACCTGGTGTGGGCAAACGCGAGCTTGTTTGCAAACAGCATGTCGGTCTATAGAACAAAGGATTGAAACTGAAGATGTGCCAAACAGTGCTCTAATATATAATGAATTCCACATATGGTTCCCCCTTATGTCCATGTTTTTTTACACATTTTCAACCCCTTTTGTCTGTGAAGTGGCTGAATGGCGAGACGAAAATGTTTTTATCCCTAATGGTTCAAATTAGCTATTCTACACTGCATCTACCCAATACCAAGAAAACAAGGAAAAGGGTTTCGAGACCTTGGAATGTTTTGTCCCTTTCTGACTTTTTACATTCTGAGGTCTTAAGAATGCTGACTTTTCAGCTTTTAAACATAGCCTTCTGGTGCAGTCCTTAAAATATACTTCCAGTGCAGCTGTAATCTGATCAATTGGCAACAACAGTTCGAGTCTATTCCAAGACCAATACCTGAAGTTAACCACCTATCTGCGAACGTCAGAAGAGCAGGTCTTTCCAGGTTTTTTCTATGAGGATTTGTCATATCGGCGGTTTCTATTCTCTCGGCAGCTAATAAAAGAACTTCCCAGAATGTCTCCGAACCAGTTGCCTCTAATTAGCGACATGGAACCACGTGACAACAGCCAGTAAAATACATATTCGAGCTTTTCTTTCAGTAGCTGCACTTGTGCATACTCGGTCCTGTACAGGACCCTCGTTAAAGGGGTTAGGACACGAAAATTAAACAGGTAGATCATCCTTGAAATCAAACGACGCTCATACGTTACTTAGTATATACACCAGGTTTCCCTATTTTCAGAGGTCAAGTAATTGCAATAATAAATTGACGAATGTTGATAATATTTGTGTGGCGACCAGGCAACTTTGCTGGAGTTAGTCACACCATCGTGCCCATAAACCATGTGATCATCATATTTAGTTAAGTGCTCTCCCAATCTAGGCGACCCCATGCTGGCCCAGCTCACCTCGCCACGGTATGATCGCACACTCTCACGCCACTCGGCTACTCCAATGTACACTCTTCCCCTCGTCCCCTTGCCCTTTAATCTTCCACCCTGCATGCACGTGCGCAATTGTCGGCGACGGCGAGTTTGTCCCCGACGATCTCCAGCTGGCACTGGTTGCGAGCCGGTCGAAGTCACAATGACCAGCTTCTGACGTCTTTTGATAACATCATTCTCGCCGCTGTTGCGATCAGTGTCGAAGACTCTAATTAAGCGAGTGATGATATTGACGTCACCGTCTCAAAACCGCGTGCTCAAAACGTAAAAGATAGATGTGGATGCTGAAGCGTGAGACGCCGAGAAAGCCAAGTCTCCGAGTGTGTGCAAGGGGGCGCAGTGCGTTGGACAGGTGATGTCGCCAATGCAACAAACATGGCGGCATTTTCGAATGGGGCAGTATACGAAATGAATTTAGCAGGGTCCTAGCAGTATAATTATCTCATTTTATTTTTGGCACTTCTTAACCCCTTTGGCTTTTGCCAGTTGCTGTAACCAGATTGGTCAGAAAGTAGATGGCAAGGGTCATCATTGTGAAGCTGACTACCACTTAGCCAACGACGAGCGGCGTTGAGAAACCAACAACCCTTTCGCTAACGGTACGGGTGCCAAGGTACAGCCCTGCCAACTGTGCGTCGCCGTGCAAGAACAACGTCGGGACCATCGAGCTGGCAAACATTCGTGCAGCTTTGGCGCCTCGGGCGTCCGGCACGCAATTCTCGCCGCACGAGGATTGCATGCTGGATGCCTGGCGCGCTGAAGTATCGTCAAACCTGGTACTGCTACCTTCAGCATGCGTTTTTTCTTTTGTGGAGGTGCATATAACGCACGGTTACTTCTCATGGGAATATCTGAGCGGCTCTAGCTCCACCCTTATAGTCAGGGGCAAGATTAAAAATAGGCAGAGCTGGCAACCCGCTACACCCCGTTTCACTTGAGGTTTGACCGCGTTCGACGCTGAGCTGACGGAGCCAATCAGGCGGCAGCAAAAGTGCATTGCCCCAACACTCGTCGTCTTTTTGTGTCTGCTATTCTCCACCGAACCGATGACGTACAACAAATTTTTTGACGACGAAATAAGAAGCTCACAAAAAATCAAGGAAAAAAAGAGGACAGGCACGACAGACGAGCGCTTGTCTGTCGTACGTGTCCTCTTTCTCTCTCCGTTTTTCATGCGCTTTTTATTTATTGCAAGCCGCTACTAACCACCCCCTGCCAATGTTTTTCTGCACATGACTGGTTTCACCAGGGATCGCAGATCCCCAAAGAATATGAGCGTTGTAACGATGAACTTTTGACGCGGCTTGATTGGCTCCGTCGGATCATGGAATTGGATACAGCCAGACTTGGAGCGAAACAGAGTATAGAGCAGTAGAGCATGGGGTGGAAGGGGCGGCGAAATTCTGAGGTTTGCCAGAGCAGGGGTGGAACTCATGAAATGTACTTGGGAGCAGCCACGAGAGCAGCTGAAACAGCTCTTTAGGAGCAGGTTAGGAGCAGCTAAAACTGCATTCTGGAGCAGGCTAGGAGCAGCTCAGATCAGATTTCGTTGCACTTCAGCTTGTGTCGTAGACAAACACGGGAGCAATTACAATTGTGCTTAACAGCACAGATGAACATGAGTGGTTCGGAACCTAGGTATAGATAATGTGTAACAGATGCGAAAACTTGGCCATAGTGAGAACCAAAAAGCAAGTACCATATGTTTCTGAAGATAGTGTCTTTGATAATTTCTGAGTGGCTTTCAGCTGCTCAAAATGCAAACCAGCACTGCTTATAGCACAACCCCAACGCGCTCGACATAGTAATTATATGTGCGAACCACGTGACGTGCATAAGCAACGTAGGTGCAGTTGCGTGGAGGAACAGGGCAACAAATTTTGAGTTTATCCTATTGTACAACTCAATATCAAAGCAGCAGACTACGATTAACGGAGTTGTCGTATTCGAAGCGATGACCCGGAGCAAGCTTAAAGTACGCCGAGCTGATCTACCGCTCGGGTGAGAGTTCCTGGCCGGCAAGGTTTCGGATCGGACCGCGTTTCAGTTCAATCAAATCACGATTTATCTTGCAGGAATGCGGTTCCAACTTGTAACAATGAAAAACTAGAAAGAATCTTTTGCTAATGTGTTTTTAACTGGTCGACGTCCGGAACCCGGGCCGCAGAGCCTCAGGCATTCTGACGCTTAACGACTCGACCTCACCTCGGCCGACTTGCTGAACCGCTTACGGCTGAAGAATAACAATCCAGTCGCAGGTGATGCAGCGCTTGGAATCCGACTCCCCAGTTTTTCGAGCGCTTCCGACTCGGGATACACAGGAAAATAAACGGAACAAACAATTGCAAGGCTGACCAAGCTAAACGCGCTCATTGTTGTCAATCGAGTTGATGAAAAGCGAAACCAAGACAAAATACAATTTTTCTGGCGCACTTTGTGCGATTTGGAGCACAATGGCACGAGGTATTGGCTGTGGCACAGTTTCCGCAAAATGGCGCAGGATGGCGCAGACTAATGCGTCTGGCGCAAAATGGCGCAAATGGCGCAGCCGCTCCACCCCTGCAGAATGGCGCCGACCCCTTGAGCTAACCCTGTGCACGCAGCACAACGGGACTCACTTCAAAATTTCCCCGACAATCAGACACTCAAAGTGGAAGTGGAGATAGGCTCCATGTGACGTCACGCTAGGGGAGGACGGGACCCCTCAGCATGCCGGTGGAAGACACGCACCATATTTTCCAGAAAGGTATCTAGTTCTTCGGCGCATAAACTTGAAACAATGTGCCGAGCTTCAGACGAAGCATCCTGCCAGTATGTGCAAACTTTTCGGCTGTCGGTTCAGCTGCGCTACGAGCAGAAAGTGTCAATACGTTGCAGACCAGGTTCCTTAAAAGGTTGGAGGCACAGAATTCGCTGGAATCGCAAGATTACTTGACATGTGTCCCTACATGGTGCAATTGAAAGTCCTTACAAAGAGTGAAACTGTTCCCGCTTCGCACAGTGCTGGTGACCAACGCAAGGGCCACTGTGCCCCGTTCACTGGTGGTTGTCGGGTTTGATTCAAAGCATGATGAAGCAAAAAGCATCAATACCACAAATTGGCAAAGCCGATGTAAAATCTTGAACAAAGACATGCTAAAAAAGTGCTGTAAACCGCTGTTACCGAAAAGTGTCCTGCAAACTTGGTAATGAGTGGGCTCGTGATCGATGTCGGGTCTTCTTAGCCTTCTCTGCCACTCGTGCCTTCTCTTCCATGACAGCTGCTCTGTAGCGGGCACGCCGATGAAGCGGTTGCTGGGATACGTTAGAAATCTCCCCTTTTGTTGTTCTTGGCACGTCTGCTAGAGCCGAACGCATCGTTATGTGACCCAGCTGCAAGCCATGCATATCTGTGTGCCCTTCGACATCTATTTGCAGTCATAATCTGCCGTTCGCAAGAAAAGGAAACAAGTAGTTTACTTGCAAGAAGCGAAAGTGTGCAGGCGAGTTGGTTAGGAAGCATCATAATCTACACCTTGAGAAACGGAGGAAATAAAATAACGGACAAGACGACAGCTGTCGTGTGGTTCAAAGAAGCCAATAAGAGGCAACTGTTGGGAAACATTTGAGGAAGTTATTTTAGCGACTGCCCGGAGACCAGACATATGTTTGTTACGCTTGGAGGCGTCACCGAGGTTACCACACTCACAAACATGTATTTAGACAAATTAATCAAATTTCTGCCCACCTAAAATGAGCGTGTAATGTATTATGTAACTGATCAGTAAAAACTCTGCGTGCCCCCCCCCCCTCTCCCCCCTTGTTTTTCTTCCCTTAAAGGGATACTTCAACGAAAATTTGAAATATTCCCGTCGTGTTCAAAAATAGGTTGAATATGATCCACAATGTCCGTAAATGACAATGGCATGTTTGTATTTTGATCCTGGTGGCTGTATTTTTCGTTATAAACGGCCCACTCTGGCAAGCGCTTGGAGAAGGCCCAGCGGAATCGTGACGTAGGTCGTCTCAAGACGAGCAAAGCTACGGCGAGGCTGACGTCGAGAGGATGGCCTAGTCGTTCCAGCCACCGAAGCGGCTGCTTTTGTACGAATTTTGAGTGACGGGTTAATCTTCTATAATCTTGTAGGGGACAATAGCGACTTCAGCGACACACAAAAGGGTTCTCGGGAAGAGGGCAGTTCCTCCTTCCCCCTTCTCTCGTCGTGGCCGGAGGCGAGACGACCTCCGTCACTAGCTGTCAAGGTTCCTAGACGAGCATTACAAACGAGGCGTTAGCGACATCCACCAGGTGCTCTTTGCTAATCGTTTAATACGTTTTAAAATTCCTTTTCGAGACTTTTTTAGCAAGATATTGGTATGTTCCATGTGATACTGCTCTTTGAACACATATAGACAAAAAAAATGAGCGCCAAAATTTCGTTGTAGTATCCCTTTAAAAAAAAAAAAAAAAATACACGGCAGTACTTTTTTAAATATTGCACTCATCGCTACTCAAAAACAAGTTGCGCATCATTTCGTCACTGGGAAGGACTGGTTTACAAACCACGATTTCGGAAGTGTTTACGCAGCACAATTACCGAAGCTTCTTTTACCCTACCTGGCCATTCTTACGACGAAGTAGACGAGGATGATGCTCATAACGCCCACTATCACGTAGAAAGAACGTAGCACGACGCCGTTCGCTTGCTTGTTGAAGATGAACGACGTGTGCGTGGCACCGGTGCTGTTCTGCCTCGTGGTGAGGGAGTCGTCGTGCACGACATGCTTGACGTTGTCGGACACGGACGAAGTTGTGGTTGGGGAGTCCTTTGGCGGCGACGTGTCGTGGGAAATAGATTTGTTTGAGGAAGCGACTTGTTTGTCAGACACAGACGCCGTCACTGACGCCGCGACGCACCACAGAAACAGAGCTAGCAGCCAGAGTTTCGACGGAATCATCTTGTGGTCTAGAGCGAACACATACCCGCAATCAAGAAACGATGAATCGTCGATGTTTTAGCAACTTTCAGCGAAATACTCGAAAGGAAACCGAACCGTTCACATATTTCTTCGCACCTCCAACACGCAAACTGGCAGTTTACCGGACGGTGGCGGCCTCTAGAATAGCCTTTTGGTACGCCAAACTTACTTGTCTCTGAAAACTATGAAAAACCATAACCCTCTAAAGTGCTAAAAAATAAAATAAAAATAATTTAAAGTTGTTTTTACACACTATTTCGCTACTTTTTGTCGTATAATATTTAAAAAAAAATGTACAAGCCTTTAAAAACGCCGTTGAAAAGGTGCTACTTAATAGCTTGTTTGTGGCGCCATCTGCAATGATAATGCGGGCACAAATCACGTCAAGCAGCGCCACGCCTAACCTTGGATGCGAACCACAAATGCGACTCGGGAAGTCAGCGAAGTGAGCTGTAGGTGTTTTGATTGTGGTTTCATCATTATTCGCGTCACACCGAAATTTCAGCCTCGCAAGGTCACTTCCCGGGTACGCACAACCCAAATTTCGTAATAGTGCATCTGAGCTGGTCCCCGAGCCGTCCACTTCAATCGCGCGTCCCGAAAATCTGGACATCTATGCCGGGAACTCCACTCCGATGGACCACTCGGCCAGTGTGGCATTACGTCAGCACGAGTGATGTGCCTGGTGCGTGACCACAGACGGTTTGCGTCCAATAACTTCCGTAGGAAACAGGACTCCACATCTGCTGTGCCGGCTTCCCCCTCCTCCACCAAGAGCGGCGTTGCAGCAGCGAAAGCTACCCAGTCCACGTAATATATCAAGGGCAACCTCTGGTGAGTCTGCTTTCATTCATGCGATACGCCGAGCGATTATCTGATTCAATCGCGCTTTTGTGCGAACTCTCGGTGTCGCACACAGTACGCTGTATGCCGGAGGATCCTAGGCTCTTTAACTCGCGTGCGTGTTTTTCTTCGGGTCATGTGGCTTCAGAGTATGTCGAGGAACGCTGCGGAAAGTCGGAAATGTTTTATTTCTTCACTCATTATTGCCTGTACACGTAACAATCTTAAATAAATTTACTGTATGCTATTAGTGGGTGCAAAGGTAATGTCCGGTTGAATTTTAAAGCCACCTGGGGCAGTTTGGTGTCCGTTGGATTCGTACGAGTTGTGATCTGTAAAGACTGGTAGATGCTCCGTTCTTTGGTGTCCACACATGCCCCTGTGTTAGCCAGTAGGAATTTTGACAATTATTCAGTCTCTTTAAATTTACTTGTGCAGTGACTGCCGGTCAGGGTGACCTGCGCCAACTATCTTTTTTAGTCTCGTAAGGGTGACCTAAGCAAGCGAAGAGCTGAATAATCTCAGAAATGCGTTAATTCATTCGAAAAATAAAATGAAAAAGGAAACGGAGTAAAACATTGAGTGCAAAATGTACGCACAAGTTTGGGTGGTCCTTTTCCCCACGAAAGCATCGTAGTGTAGCAACGGTAGAGAAGCTTGTGCGGCAACAGGCGTGCACACACACGCACGCGCACACACAAATATGTAATCTAAATTAAATCGGCCTAAAAAAAAAAGTGGAAGAAAGGGACAAACACTAAAGGATGGAGTTTAACTCGCAATCTGAATTCGCCCCGGTATGTTGAAGCTGATTTTCATCAACCATGTTTCATTACTACCAACTGGCCCAGTTTACATCCTTGCTGCATCGAATTTAGTCTTCCGGAAAGAGCGCGGCACTTCCAGCATGTCTCATCTCCGATTTTTGTTTTTCTAATCCCCCCTCCTCCCATATTTTTTTTTGTTGCCATTGCAGCATTTTTTTTTTTTTTTTGCGTATGGTAGCAACGACGATGTTGTGCCGTGCAATTGAGTAACACACTCTCCTTACAAAGACATACACTACGGTCATTGGGTTCATCAGGTGCACAAAATCAAGCTAAATTAAAATCTGGATCGATCTTGAGACCCCGAGACTGAAGTAGAAGTTAAACCAGTCTCAGCGTTACTATCTGTAGTTACCGTCATGCTCAATACATGTGCACCAGCTCCCCTGCATTCTAGGCAACTTTTTTTAGATAGATGTCCTGATGAGATGAGTACCTCCAGTCAAGACATCACATGGAAACCCTCGCAAGCTCCTTTCGCCCTCTGTCCCTTTTGCCGCTTTTTTTCCTTCTTGATGGGAGAGGGTGCAAGCAGCTAGTTAGGAAACCGCAGACTTCGCGTTGTTCTGTCCATTTTAAATTCACAAATATGTCAGTATTTTTTGTTTCTTGTTTGTTTTTACGGGGATTATTATATTAATATGTTGGAAGTGCTGCAGACGCGAAAAGCCTCGTCAAAGACAGACCGTATTCTGCCACCGCATAGTTGTGAACATACCTAGAAGATAAGGATCGGGGGGGCAGGTGGTGTGGAATGGCTTGTGTTTGACGAGTGGCCGTGAACGTGATTGTCCCGTTCTGAGCTTTGAAAACCTCCCAATCCTCTTCGAAGGACATCACTGCCCGATTATGGTGTCCAAACGCTTGAAGTGGGGAGAGCAGTATCTGGGCTTCGGAATGCCCGTCCTTGAGGGAAACCTTGGAAAAGGAAAGCTTGGAAGAGGCGAACGCTCTTTGCTGAAGTGAAAAGAGCTGGGAGGAGCTTCATTTGTTCTTGATCCGTGTCACCGACTACGGAGTCGCAAGTGGCTGGATGAGGTCTGGTTACGATCTCTTGTCTCGAAACGTTCATTTGTGGAGTTTGCCATTCCTGGTTACCCCTCCTGTTCATCGGTGACCATCCGCTGCCTTGGCATTTCGTGTCGACGCAATCACAGAGCATCAACAAATGTAAGGGAACCATCACCTTTTAAAACTAAAGCGCCTTTGCGAAAAAAGAAATCGCGAGAAATTCTGAATTTCGTGAGCAACGTGATATTTTTATATTTTTGATGGGTCGCTTGATAGCAGAGTTTGGGAAGCACTCTACTACGTCGGGAAACTTCTCCGTCTCGTGTTCTTTCAGAATATTTATCTGAAGAAAAAAAAAAGTGTAAACAAGAGTAAATATATTAAAGCTCCTTTCTTCAAATCCGGATTTAATAAATAGATATCCCTTTTCAAAATAACGCATTGCGACGTGTCTTTTTTTTATTTTGTAAAGTCTGCGCGTTGTTGGAGCTCGCTGTCGGGCACTCTCACCATCACAATGAACCACGCCTTTGTATTTTTTTTTCACGCGCTTAATACGCAATCTTGTTTGTGCTCATGTGCTTTTGTCATACCCCCCCCCCCTCCCCCTTTACTGTAATGCCGGATCGGTGTTTATACGAATCAACAACGGATCCAAAACTCCGTTGTTTTTTTGTTTGTTTTTTTTGGGGGGGGGGGGGCGGGAATTTGTAAGGATACTGTTTTCCCATTCTTTCTTGTGCAAGGGCGGTCCACCCATGTCAAATTGCCCTCCGAGAAGGGGAGAGGGAGGGGGTCGACTTTGTTTGGGGGGGGGGGCGACCACCCCTGTCGCCCCCTCCTTGGATCCGCCACTGATACGAATAAGACCACTCTTGTTTAGATGCGTTGAAAGCACAATGCATGCTCTTTGCTCTGTCATGCAGGTAAAGGAACCAGTATACGGATCTGTTGTGACGTGACTTCTTGGTTAGTTGGAGCTATGATTACCATCAGATAGTCCCGTACTTTTCACAACGCGAATATTGCACCAGAAAAACCGGCAGCACTTTCTTACAAACACAGCGTAGTATTAAAGAAATGTGAATGTCGCCCTCCCTCCCCCCCCCCCTTCCCGCGCAGACGCGCACGCACGCACGTACTTACACACACAAACACACACACACAGACACACTTTTGTCTCCCCCTTCGCCGTAGGGTTTTCAATATGTTGAAAGTTCACAAGCTCGCCTGCTTGTTCACCGCTAATTTCTTCTTAGCCTGCGCGTAGCCGTTCACGACGAGTTTATTTCGTTCCAACACTTCCAGGGGATCCCGTTGCGTCACACATAGTTCGCAGATTCCGCACTTGCACCGTTCGACCCTTTTCCTTCACCGCAAAATACGTCGAAGCACAAACATGCGCATCTCCGGGCTTCGCCTCGCTGCCTGCTTTATATATTACCGCGCTAGCCCAGTTCCCTGGCTCGTATGTAGATGGCGGCAGGAGGCGTGACTCGCCCCTTCTTTCTATTTCTGTCCCTCTCGTTGATTTCTGCCCTTTCTTCCTCCATCGTAGAGAGCCTAGATGGAGCAGATGGAGCAACTGAAACCATGAATAGCGTTTGTAATTCCATGGCGGAGGCTTCCTGCGCCCATTGCTCGCAAGTGCGCACGCGCTGCCTGGTCGAGTGATGAGGAGAAAAGCGGGCGGAAGGTCTGAGGTGCTCGCGGACGATTAACGCTTTCGTCACCACCTCGTAGCTGGGTACTGCAGAAGCGGCTCGTAAACCACGCGACCGCGATCGCGATCGCGCAGTTGGAAACTCTCTGAAATGTGGGCTCTCTACTCGTTCCATTGGCGACCGCCGGGCGCTCCTCCGTGGTCCGTTGCTTGTGCATTCTGATCAGTGACTCATTGTTTCTCGTCTAAACAAGAGCACCTCGTGGCCGTTGGTTGGGGCACGCGTGTGTCGGAAACGACCTTTGTTCTTGCGTCTCCGTGCGCGCGTGCGTGTACGTTGTGCGTGTCCGCACCCGTCTGCCTGCCTCTTTTGTTCTAGGCAGAGTACGTATTTATATCGCCACGGTCCTTAGATTGCCCGGTCTGGAACCTTCTCGCCCTAGAAACAGTTTGAAGCACTATAGAGGTCCGCTGCCGACGTAAGGAGTCAACCGAACGGACCGGAATCTAACGGATGGACGTGGGTTTAAAGAAGCCAGAGCGGAGAAATTCACTGGAGGCGTCTATAGTCTTTCATGAAAACCCACGGACCCGTGGAAAAGATGGACGATTGGAAATGCCATCTACGCTAGAGCGGTCGTATTATTTCGAAATAATTGAAACTCCACGTACAGGGTGCTAGATGTGCTTAAAAACAGTTGCCAGAGTTTTTAATTTTTATCTTCTATTTCATCTCTTTTTTTTCCTGCATGAATCAGTGCTGCTTGTGGTGACGACCTTTACTATGGCGGAAAGTGCCCACATTTCCAGACCATCAACGTGCAAGGACCTTGGTACGGCCCATTGCACGTTGATGCTAAGTTTCTGGCTACCTGCGGTCGTGTTCTTCGACGGCACTTTCTGATGGATGACAGTTGTCATTATTCGTGTCGTCAGTGCGAGTCATGTGATTGACGTCTGTTTTTCGCGATCTTAGAATATGATTACGCGAACGCGATACTAGATTGTGGTCACGCTTGCGCGACCTTAAAATGTGATCACGCTTACTCGGCTTTCGAATGTAATCACGCTTACACGATCCTGTAATGTCATCACATTTACGTGATCTTATACCCATGCCACACGGGCAACTCGAATGCCATTTACAACGAATGACATTCGACTGGTGCTACACAGCCTGCACGAATGGCATTCGGAATGCCATTCGTGCATGCCGTCTAGCATCAGTCGAATGACATTTGGGCCGAATGTCATTCGTTGTAAATGGCATTCGAGTTGCCCGTGTGGCACGGGTATATAGAGTGTGATCATGCTTGCACGATCTTGAAATGTGATCACGCTTACGTGGTCTGGAAATGTGATCACGCTTCGCGGTCTTAAGCCGGGGTCACACTGCTCATACATCAGACAAAAAAAAAAAGTCGGCCACGCAATATCCGTGGCTTGAATGCCGCGTGCCAAGATTCTCCTTGAACTCACTGCCATGCGGCATTCGAAGCACGGATCTCGCGGTGACTCGCGTTCGAATCTGTATGCAGACTGTCTTTTGTGTGATGTATAAGCAGTGTGACACCGGCTTTAGAGTGTGATCGCGTTTACACGATCCTGGAATGTCATCACGTGTACGCGATTACGCAGTTGCGATTGATGATTAGCCGAAATGGTGCTTTGTGCTCTTAACGTTATGTTCTGGCGTTTTGAACTCCTACCGTTCACTTAGAACGCAGAGTTCACAGAGCTGCTGTGGGCGCACAGCCCAAAGCATCGGAATACTGGTTATCTGCAGCGGGCTGTGGTAATTTATTTAAAAAAAATATTTCAGGATACTGCAACCTCGATGAGGTCATCGCAGGAGTGTAAAGTAAACATGCATATACATTCATATAGGCAAACAATCAAAGATGTACAGAGCTTATGGATGAAAACTATGAAAGCCGTGAAAAATGCAATATAGCTGAAAAAGAGTACAAAAACAATCACATACACTTCACTAGTAGACTCACAGGCGCCATGCCAAAGAACCTACTGTATTTCTAATACCAATATATCATATTCGAGATAACGAACTGATCCATTTATGTTGTCGCAGTTTTCTATCGTTCGAGGAAAAAAGAATATTTAAAACAGTTGAGGTGAGCTCTGTAAGGTTCAATATTTAAATGATGGAAGCTTCGAGTGCGTGATTGAGTAAAAAAACCAACATATTTTTCCCGATTAAGTGCTCAGTTATCATTCACTATTTTGTGTAGCAGGTGAAGTCGTTCTGCAGCGCGTCCGGAATCAAGAGGCGAACTCCTATGTCAGTCATAAAAGATGTAGCAGAAAAATTGCGCTCATATCTTTTACAAATAAATCTAGTTATCTTTGTTTGTATTGCGTCAATCTGCTCAATATCACCTTTTAGATACGGATCCCACACCACACAACCATACTCTCAGATAAGTCTAATCAAGGTCTTATACGCCGTTATTTTAACTTCCTTAGTCGAAGACTTTAAGGTTCGTTTGACATATCCTAGCCTTTGCAGAGCACGAGAACAGATAGAACTAATGTGCTTATCCGATTTGAGACTAGGCGTGAATGAAATACCCAAATACTTGTATTCATGAACTTGACTAGAATTATATTACCAGTACCATACTTAAAAACAGACGGTTGATTCTTATTAGTAAATGTCATAACGACAGATTTCTCAAAATTAAATATCCCTCTGCCACCTTTGACTGCAATTAAGAAACTGTACAGAAGAGTCGTTTAGCCAGGCATGGTCATCTACCGAGTTGATTTCGTTGTACAAAACACAATTATCTGCATAAAGGCGAATTTTAACTGAAAGACCATTTGCGACGTCATTAATACAAAGTTAAAGCAAAAGAGTTCCTAGAACTGATCCCTGTGGGACACCGGAACTAACCGAGACATTTCTAGAATAAGCATCCCTATATGAGACAAAACTTATCTATTTTTAGATCATCTTCGATCCAATGAACTAATGACGTATTATTTAATATCGCTCTTAGTTTCTAAAAAAGCTTATGATGTGGCACTTTATCGAAAGCCAAAGATGGCATCAAGTTGTCACGAAATAGCCAAAGCTATGTTGTGAGTGAATTCAATAAGTTGGGCTGAGGTGGAGTAGCCGCGACGAAAATATAGATGCCGAGCTTTGTCCTAGCCGTGACTTTGCACCACGCGGTTACTAGACAGCACTACTTCATTCTCTCGGTGCCCCGATACTTTTTCTCCACCATTCACTTTCAGAGTGGAGACATACTCTCGTTGTCTCTGCCGCGGAATGGCCTCGTCTCACCGCACACGGACACGCGAAATTAATCTTGCCAGCAGACAGCAGGTGGATGAATTTGGGATGAACACAGCTGAATCTTGCGCTCCAGATCTGCCGTCGAAATTGCAAACCGTCTCGTTTGCATGTAGGCGGTATATTGCTGCTAATCGCTTCGTGTCGCGAAAAGCTGCGATTGTTATCCCAGTGTGCGGCATCGGTTGGTGGTTCGTCTCGAACTATGCGACGAGAAACTGGGGAATAGCAGGAGACGAGAGCGCGGGCAGACGACTGAACGCCGTCCTCTGGTTGGGACGATTAGTAAGTATAGACGCGCGAAGCTAGAACTGCCTTTGTCTCTCTACCCACACTTGGAACGCGTTCGATTGCCGAACGCTGGTATTTGGCGTTTGCGTTGGAACGCGTTCGGAAACTGGGTTGAAACAAAGGCAGCTAGCTTTGCGTTTATACCCGCTAATCCTTCCAACCAGAGGACGGCGTTCAGACGTACCCTTGCGCTCTCGTCTCCTCCCTCTCTCAGTTTCGCGGCGCATAGGCTGTAAAGGGGCCGTCACGTTATAAAGCCCCTAAAAAAAAATGGTTTTTTTTTTAACAGTTTGGTTGTGACACTCGTGTAGAAAATTAATTTTACGCGAATCTTTCTTTTTTGAGCAATATTGACGGCGAGATATTTATTTGAAATTCTGGGCGCGAAGTCAATGACGTCACGGGTCATTCCGGAATGACCATCTCGGTCGAGAAGGCGAAGCCGATCCACCTCTCCACGCGCCCGACATGCCGAGAGAAGAAACAAGTGAAAAGGGGGTGACCGCCAACTGAATCGCGTCTCGCGCCGTCAATATTGCTATACATTTTTTTTGCGTAAATTTTATTTGTTGACATGCGTGTCTTAACCAAACTGTTAAAAAAGAAAACGTATATATATATATATATATTTTTTTTTGGGGGGGGACTTTTTAGGGAAACGACTGACCAGCTTTGTTCATAAACACGAGGGAAAACGAACACGTTTCCTGTCACATTTCGGCAGCAGAGCTGGACAGAGTGGAATATCACATGTGAGACGACGTCAGCGCATGGAATCTTTGTCAAAATTATGTAGGGCACAACATAACGCAGGGAACTCGGTTGCTGCCGCCGTCCAGTCTAGCCGGGCGAAGTGCCCGTTGGTGGTCCCGGAACATGCGATCGACATGTCTCGCACAAGACGCTTTGTTTGCATTTTGTTTTTTGTTACAATTTCTAAAATATCATAATGAGGAAGTTTTTATTGTAGACCGTTTTTCATCCTCCGCTGTGCTCTCCGCAACGGGACGCCGTTACTGCGCATGCGCGCCGCTAGAACTGTCTACAGAGTTCCGGATCTCGTAGTGGGTTGCGGCGAGAACGTTGCGGAACGGCGGAGAGGCCGTCGGAAACTCCCCATTTGCATGAAAAGTATGAGCTTTGAGAGAATAGGGAAAGTATGAGCTTTGAGAAAATATAGTACGGGTGCTGGTCAGCTGGTGAATATAACCCATGTTGAAATAACCTGCGACTGCCGTAGAAGAGAAAGGAAGCGTCGTCCTGTCTATTTTCTGTCACTTCTACGTTTTGATGTTCCTCTCCTACTCAGTCTCAGGTTAATTCAACATAGTTAATAAGCTTTGACTTTACCCTCATTACTCTGACGCGGACATACAGAAAGAGAAGAACACGGCGATGGAGACATTGTTCCTAACTTCCTAAGCAATGTCTTAGAAGCAGACATGTACACGTTACCCAAAAAAAGTAACTAAATACCGTTACTCGTTACTCGCTCAAAAAGTAACTAAATACGTTACTCGTTACCGATTCTCAAAAGGAACGCGTGAGTTACCTCGAAAGTAACGAGTTACTTTTCACGTTACTTTGACGACCAAATACACAACTGTTTTTGTTTCATGGTTTATTGTTTCTTTTTAGTAGTCATTGCCTTTACGCAGCAGCTGCCTGTAGTAGTTTTCATCTGTTATGTTTCCCGCTTCTTTGAAAATTCATCCCCGGCGACGCGCGCTCGAAGGAACGGCAGTGTTGTGCTTCAGGAAGAGCTGGCGAATCTTCGGGAACTACGTCTTCATTGCGGACAGCGGGTAATGGGTCATGCGCCTTTCTGTGTTTGCAACCTCCGGGTTTACATTCGGGCCGTACCCGGTTCTAGAAAGTTCGCCCAACGAACCTGATTGTGCTCGCTGGGTGAAGGACATTCCAAGCTGTAGAGTTCAGTACAGCAACGTATATCGCTGACACGTCAGTCGAACTGTTCGACGACGCGTTCAGCGATATACGTTGCTGTACTGTCATACTCTTTATTTGTTTTCGGGTTGCCCATCTGCCTTTGTCGCAATAGACGCAAACTCAGGTTAGAATTAAAACGAGGCCATCTAAGCGGTGTTGTACACGTTACTCCTCAAAAGTAACGAGATACCGTTACTCGTTACTTGGCCTTAAAAGTAACTAAATACCGTTACTCGTTCCTTTTCTAAAAATGTAACTAAATACGTTACTCGTTACCGAAAATAGTAACTAGGTACAAGTAACTCGTTACTTGTAACGCGTTACGTACATGTCTGCTTAGAAGTATGTATAGGTTTCCTTCGGGGATCGAGTCGGGACCTGTGAGACGATGTGCGTTCTTATGGCGCCAATGGCAATTCAGGTATATCGTTTTCGCGCTCCGGTAAAGGTAGACCCCTTCGCTGCGGCGCGGCGTCATTGTACCTGCTCGGTATAGGGTATTACTGTTGTTTTCTGGCAAGGGCTTGGAATATCCGTTCTAGATGTTGGGACCATCTCGAGAATATCCAATTATACTTACTGGGAGTGTTTTTTCGTGATGTTGCCACTTCCTGGAGTATCCGCCTGATGTCCAGTGTGCCGAGGTGTATTAAACCATACAAACGGAATATATATATATATATTTTTTTTTGCGGTTGCTAAGTTTGAAAAAGTGGCGCTAACGAATGGTCCGTCCACCCTTTCGGAACGTAAAACAACAACAACAACAACAACAACGGGGTGTTTGTACTGAGTGGCGTGATCAGATGCCGCCATTTCTGTCTCGGGGGCGGAGCTGCTTCTGGAGTCCTTCGTACGCTCCACGATGTCACAGGTGCTCGCGAGCCTATTTGCGGGCTTTCTCGCTTGCCATGCGCGCTTCCTTCATGGCCTCATGAAAAACGTAAAGCGGTTGAAAACTACTGACCTCATGACTTATATCCAGCCAATAGACCGATGAGACCAACCAGTTTGGCTACGTCACCGCTGCCGCAATGCACCGTGGGAGCCAGTCTTTCTGGGCACGAGCCGTGTCGGGCTCTGCCGCCTGCCTCCCGTGGACTAAAGCTGTGGCGGCTTCTCGTATGCGCTGAACGCTCGGCGATATCGGTTTATTTCGGCCAACGAGGAAGCTAAAGTATAATCAAAGAAAATCTGAGTTTCTTGAGGTCGTTTTACGATTTCCACCATTTTCGTTTGGAATGTGTTCGGTGTAACAGTGGGAGATTAACAGAAAGAGGAGACAGGCATGATTGCTGACACGTCTCGACGCTCCGAGCCGTAGGCCGACGTTCCATTTATTGGCACGTGCTGCCTGGTGCCTGCGCACCTGCAGACGATGATGTTGCTAGCCAATTGCCGATACATCCCCCTTTCTTTGTCTTGAGACAAAAAAAAAAGAAACAAAGTGCACACAATACAAAAACAACACACACGCTCAATATATCATAGATTTGCGCAGTCCTTCGTCGGCTGCGAGTCAGTCACACTACTTGCTGAAAGTTCTCGTCATATGTCAAGCGCTGTGGTGGGCAGACTTGTCGGGACGACCGCCTGAGCGAAGGTGACGATGGTGGCGATGTTGAATTCTGACTTGTGGTGCTACTCGTACTGTTTCCTTGAGCCGCCTGCTCCGCTGGTGTGGATAAACTATCAGTGCCCCGGTGTCCCGGCAGTGAGGGCGTGGAAGGTGGCACACCTTCGTCGGCCGTGTCATACCCATCGGAGTCGAACTCATCGAGAAAGCTTGGCGCCTCTTCTGTCTTCAAAAGGTGTTGGCGGTTCCTGCGCATTTCTCGTCCCTGATCTGTGAGAATTCGATATGACCGCGGGCCTTCGCCTCCCACAACTTGCGCTTTTCTGTCCCAGGCTTTGTCCCCTCTGACTCTAACACTGTCGCCTTCTTTTAACGGGGCGAGTTGGTGTCCGCGATTTAGGTTCTGGGTGTGCTTGCGTACGGAACGTGCTGGGGGAGTCGCAAAGTCTGGTAGAAGAGTACGGGGCCTGCGGCCCATCAGTAGCTCTGCTGGAGCTGTTCCACACTCGAGCGGCGTCGCACGGTAGTTCAAAAGACCAAGCCAAAAGTCATCGCCGGAGTGTTCGCATTTTTTTAGGAGCCTCTTGACAACTTGAACGCCTTTCTCGGCGAGGCCGTTGGATCTGGGGAAGTATGGACTGGAGGTCACATGAACGAAATCGAATCGTGCAGCGAAATCTGAAAAGTCCCGCGCCGCGAACTGTGGTCCACCATCCGTGCATACTTCAATGGGTATTCCATGTCTAGAGAAAATGCTTTCCATGGTGCTGATCACCGTTCTTGACGTCGTGTCCTGCAGTTCCGCAACTTCCGGAAAATTTGAATAAGAGTCATAGATGACCAGATAGTTCTTTCCCGCAAAATGACAAAGGTCTGCTCCAACTCTTGCCCAGGGCTGCCTGGGCGTCTCTCGGAGCAACAGCGGTTCATCGGGATGACGATATGTAAAGTGTTTGCAGGTGGAACACTTGCTGATCCACGCAGTTATGTCTGCGGTCATTCCTGGCCAGAACATTAATTGTCTTGCGCGAGATTGACATTTTCCCAGTCCTAGGTGCCCGCAATGCACGCGCTGTAACATCTCTAGTCTTAAGCTTCGTGGTATGACTACTTTGGAGCCCTTGAGTAGTACACCATCAATGACGGAGAGCTCCGACCGGAACGGCTTAAACTTGCCTTGCAGTGGCGCCTTTCTCATCAGGCCATGGATGACGTCTTGGAGTTCACTGTCTTGTGCTGTTTCTTTGACAAGACGTGCTTTGGTCTTGTCACTCACTAGGGTGGACAGAACACCTGTTGCGTGGACGTCGACATCGTCAGTAGTTGAAGCGCTGCTCCCGGTCCTTATGCGAGACAGTGCATCCGCCAGTATCAGTTGCTTGCCTGGGACGAACTGTAACGTAAATTCGTACCGCATTAGACGCAAAAATAGTCTCTGGAGCCGTGGTGGCATATCACCAATAGCTTTTTGTGCAATAGCTAGTAACGGGCGGTGGTCTGTTTCGATCGTGATGGATTGGCCATACACGAAGTCGTGGAATTTTTCGCATCCGAATACTATGCCTAGATTTTCCTTTTCAATCTGTGAATACCTGCCCTCACTGTCTGTCAGCACCCGTGACGCGTAGCCTACTGGACGCCATTCTTTTCCGTGCTGTTGAAACAGAGCAGCTCCTAGAGCACCTTTTGATGCATCCGTTGACAGTTTAATTGGCTTTGAGGGATCAAAAATGGCTAGAACTGGACCTTCTGTTAACATTTGCTGAAGTGAACACCACTCACGCGTGTGGACATCGCTCCATTCGAATAGTGAGTCTACCTTAATCAAGTCTCTAAGCATGGCTGTCTTTGATGACAAATTAGGAAGGAACTTGCCGAAGTAGTTTACGGCTCCTAACAGGCGTTGGACCTCCTTTTTGGACGTCGGCAGTGGCATCTCGCGAAGACATTGCACTAGCTCGGGGTCCGGCTTGATTCCGCTACGGCTGATCTTGTCCCCTAAGTACCGTATCTCGTCTACTCCAAATGTGCATTTCTCAGCGTTTAGAGTGATGCCACTTAACTGGGCTGCCCTCAATGCTGCTCTTAGCCGCAAATCATGTTCTTCGCGTGAAGTTCCCCAAACCAGAACGTCGTCAATGTAAACTCTGACGCCTGGAAGATCATCAAATATTTGGCTCATGGTTTTCTGAAAAACTTCAGGCGCTGAAGCGATGCCGAAAGGAAGCCTTAAATAACGATAGCGGCCAAAGGGGGTTGCGAACGTGCATATCCGGGATGTGTAATTGTCAAGCGGGATTTGATGAAACCCGTTGTTGGCATCTAGCTTGCTGAAATATTTTGCGTCAGCTAGCTCTGCTTCAATGTCCTCCCTTCGCGGCAACTGAAAATGTTCCCTTTTCAAGGCGGCATTTACGTGCTTAGGATCCATACAAACACGAATCTTCCCAGTTTTCTTTCTAACCACAACCAAAGGGCTCACCCAATCGGTCGGCTCCTGAACTTTCGCGATGATGCCGCCTGCAACCATCCTGTCGAGCTCTGCTTTCAAGGGGCCCCGGAGAGCATGAGGGACACGTCGGGCCGGTATTACTACCGGTTGTGCATCTTCTTTGAGCACCATCCTGTATTCAGTCTTGGTTTTTCCAAGACCCTTGAACAAACCCGGGAATTCGGATGTCAATTGCTGCTCCAGGTCACTCTTGTTTTCTATGGAATCAACTCTGTTGACCAATCCAAATTTCTCACAAGCCTCAAGGCCAAGAAGGGCTTGCCTTCCTTTCTTCATAATAAAGAAGTTCAACCGACCCCTTTGTCCGTGTATCTGAACGTCGAGACACACTTTTCCCATGTGTTCAAGCGTCGCTCCGCCGTAGGACCGCAGGGTTGTGGAACTCGGCTCGAGCGGCGTTGACAGACGAAGTCTTTTGTACATAGACAGGGGCAGCAAATTTGCTTGTGCTCCAGTGTCGACCTTCAGACGGGCTTCGTGACTGCCTATCTTCGCGGTGACCATCCAGTCGCGCTTTTCTTTTCCTCTTTCTCCGTTGACTGACAGAATGTCAAAATCGTCGGTGTCCGTGCAAGAACCCGTTGTTTGGTTGATCACGTTGTCCACGGACTTTTTTGCGCTATTGCAGACTTTAGCGAAGTGGTTCTTTTTGCCGCATTTCTTGCATGCCTTACCAAATGCTGGGCACAAGCGGGGCTCGTGAACATAGCTGCAATACTTGCATTTCTTTCTGCGAGCTACGGGGTCAACGGTTTCTTCCACGTGCTCGAATGTCTTGTTTTGGCGCTCCGAGATTTCTGCGGATTTGCTGAAATCTACAGCCTTACTCAGGGTGAGGTCTTTTTCACGCAGGAGTCTTTCCCGCAGTTTCTTGCTGGCGGTGCCGTAAACGATCTGGTCGCGCAGCATCGATTCCGACAAGTCCCCGAAGTTGCAAGTCCTTGCCTTGAGCTGCAGGTCACGGAAGAAGAGCTCGAAGGCTTCCCCAGGCTCCTGCACTCTGGTCCTGAATACGTATCGCTCGTAGGTCTCGTTGACCCTCGGGAGACAGTAGTCCTCGAACTGCTGCACTAGCACATCGTAGTCTTCTTTTTCGTCGGCTGTCAACTGGAACGTATTGAACACGTCAATCGCTTCCTGCCCGGCTACATGGAGGAAAATCGCAGCCTTCTGCTGCTTCGTTCTCGGTTCCTTAGTCGCTGTGGCTATGAAGTACAGTTCCATTCGTTGCTTGAAGCGTTTCCAGTTCTCGGCCGTATCTTCCGATAGCCGGAGTCCTTCTGGTGGCTTCAGCTCAGCCATGCCAAATCTCGCGTTTCGCTCACCTCAGGGCGGAAGATTGTCGAGCCACTTCTGACACCATGTAACAGTGGGAGATTAACAGAAAGAGGAGACAGGCATGATTGCTGACACGTCTCGACGCTCCGAGCCGTAGGCCGACGTTCCATTTATTGGCACGTGCTGCCTGGTGCCTGCGCACCTGCAGACGATGATGTTGCTGAAGCCAACGATTGCAATTGCGCCGACATGTTTACTGTGGCGAAACGAGGATACGAATTTGAACGGCAACGGTGATGATGATGAGGCGGCTTGATTCCGGATGATGGATGGATGGATGGATGGATGGTAATGGCTATACCCTTCGTAGCTGGCGGCAGCTTGCGCCACCTAGCCTAACATTTCGTCATCCCTTTTTTTTTGCGAAACTTTGTTGCCAGCGGTTTTTTTTTCGCCATTAGTTTTCTGTTCGTCTTGCTTTGTATATCGTCATTAACTCGTCGTATACCTTGATAGTCGCGTCGTGGTCTGTCGATTGTTGCAACTCCATAGCGCGTTGTCGCATAGGGGCAGCACTCTGTTTAATGACATGTTTTCCAGCTGACAAAAACCATTGTTGTTGTCAGCTGGAACAACTCCGTTGGCTGTCTGACAGACGACGTCTTTGACACCGAGCATCCTATGTGCGTCGGTCGCCGGTTGTCGTTAATCACGGCCCATGTTTCCTGGTGCAGGACATGTCTGATTTTCCGCAGAAGGACCGTTACGCTTCTATAGCTTTCCCGAGTGACGTAGACGCGAGTCGCTAGAGCGAGGATCCTGCGCCTGCGCACTGCGCTTTTCGCTGACATTGGATATCCGGCCAATCGCCACAGTTACGTGGTCGATGACGCGCACCGGCATTTAAGACTGAGAGAGAGAGAGAGAAAAGACAAAAAGCGAGAGTTTCTGGATTTGATGATTTAGACTGTGCGGATCAAGACAACGGTTTACACCTAGTGCTTCCCTAAAGTGTCGGACATGGGGGAATGTTGCCATCTTTTTTCCCGCGGCTTCTAAGTTGAGCCCACGTCTCGTGGTAAGGTAATCGTTTAAGACGGATCACCGAAATGCGCGTACAAAATACGCAGCGAGCGCAGCTAGCTCGTGGGCCACCACTCGTCGCGGTTTGTGACACTTGAAGATGGACAAAGAGAGGAGGCAGTGCCGACAAAGAAAGTTTTTAGACTCTGTCCAACACACAGAATGCTCCGGAAAATGTTACCCACAAAAAGTAGTATCGCCACGCGAGCCATTGCAAACTTTCCTTGAAGTTCAAGCTATTCTCTAAAGAAAAAAACACAAAAACTAAGCTAAACCGGCATTAAAAAAAAAACACGAACAGTGAGAACAAAATGAATTGCCTACGTTGGGCGCCCAGGACCATGCACACCAATTTTATTTTTCAATTTGATGCGCAGTGTTTATTAGGGCTCTTTCAAAAGAGCGCTGAAGTTTTCCCGGCGCAGTCAGTGCGAGGAAGCAATCTGAGACGGAGCATGACGTCATCAAAGCAGCTCTCGGTATCACTGCGCCTTCCCCGACCTTTCCTGAGCACAGGACACCCTGTTTGTGGTTCCCTTTCTTGCTCCCGTTGCTAACTCGCCTGATTTGTCTAGGGTAGTTAGCTAACAAAGGAAGATATCCTGTCAACTTTTTTTTGCGAGCGTCAGAAATTTATAAAAATACGGATTGTAAAACAAAACAAAAAAAAACGCGGTTTTGGGAACAGTTACGGATAGCAAGATAGAAATTAAACGTTATTTCAAGTTGTGCCGATGATGTCTGATATTCATAGGTACAAGGATCATCGGAGGTTCCAGTTGTGATATCAGGCTTATTTTTTTCCTGCAAGCGACCATTGAAGTTTTAAGCGCCTCTGTTGTTTTCTCATGAAGTTGTAGGCAGAGTAATAGTAATAATAGTAATAGTAATATTTACTTTGGTTGAGGAGACTCGCGGCGCCACAGAAATACATGAATATTTCATCCACATGGTCGGTTAATTTGGCTTATATAGCTCTCAATCGAGAACCCTGGCTAAGCCACGCTTTTTGAGCGGTGCAATCTATGCTGTGTGTGGTCATGTTTTGGTGTTGAAATGTCAAGTGCAAACGAACACGACCTTTGGCTTTTAATATAACATTGAGCAGCCCGATCGGGCAGCTCAATGTAATTGCCGCTCGCTGGTTCAACCAGCGAGCGGCAACTTTATTACCTTTTCTTTTTTCAGTGCCTTACAACTCGGGAGATTTACAGTTGGGTAAACATGGCAGAACGATGGTTCACATTCGGCGAAAACATATCGCATCCCTGCAGCGCCGCCCTTGAGAAGTGTGCAAAGTTCAGCGACACTCACTAAATTAAAAAAACAAAAACAACGTGCGTTTGATCAGGTATAACACAGACATGTACACGTTACCGCAGAATAATACCGCATACTGGTTACTCGCACAATCTGTGACTACAGCGCCGTTACCGATTTTCAAAGAACGCGGATCACTCAAAGCGAGCTACTCTGCCCGTCCCTTGGTGATGGAACACACTGTATGTCACATTCATATTGGGTTCACTGTACAGTCATTGCCCTTAGCACCGCAGCTGCTGTCGACGTTTACATCGTCAGTTTCGCTTCCTTGAAGATACGTCTCCGGCGACGCTGAACATCGTTCTATACCGACGCCTTGGGACTGCGTGTAGCGCTACAGGACGAGCTGGTGCATTCTTCGGACTACGCACTCAGTGGACACGGGTAGGCCTGTGCCTCCATGCTTGCAACCTTCGGGTTTACATTCGGTCGTACCGGTTCTACGAGTCAATACGAACCTATTCGTTGCTGGTGAAGGACATTCTCGCTTAGACAGTCCGTTATCGCGGACACGTCATCCTGCGCTTCGGTCATCACTTGTCTCGTAGACTTGGCAGGCATCGGCCGAACTCTCGCTAGATAGCGCGCGCGCCGCACGCTCTCGCGGCGGATTTAGTTCAATGGTCCACCCGTTTATGTTTCTGCCCTTGAAGTGACCGCGCCAATGCGCGTTGCACGGCGGAATGCTTCATGTTCACTTGGTAGTGCGTCATGCGCTGCACCTGCGCAGCGACGCGGCCTCTGTGGGCATTTTCTCGGTGCTGCGTGCGCCCCATTGAATGTGACATTACTGAATGCAAACTAGTGCAAGCAAACTACAAGACAGCATGGCTGACAACTTACCTTGACACGGAGACGTCCCTATCCACCGAAAATGTTCCGAACTGTGGGAGATTTGCTGCTCCACTCAGATCTGTTTGTATTATATTTTTGTGCAAAGCATAACCTCCAGCAGTAACATTAAAACTTTTTTCTATTTTTTGAACGAATATTGTCTTCCCCTCCCCCCTTTTCATTTTTTTTTAAATGCAAGACATACCTGACTTTTAAGGGATACTACAACGAAATTTCGGCGCTCATTTTTTGGTCTATATGTGTCCAAAAGAGCAGTATCACATGGAACATACCAATATCTTGTTAAAAAAGTCTCGAAAAGGAATTTTAAAACGAATTAAACGATTAGCAAAGAGCACCTGGTGGATGTCGCTAACGCCTCGTTTGTAATGCTCGTCTAGGAACCTTGAGAGCTAGTGACGGAAGTCGTCTCGCCTCCGGCCACGACGAGAGAAGGGGGAAGGAGGAACTCCCCTCTTTCCGAGAATCCTTTTTGTGAGTCGCAGAAGTCGCTATTGTCCCCCTGCAAGATTATAGAAGATTAACCCGTCACTCAAAATTCGTACAAAAGCAGCCGCTTCGGTGGCTGGAACGACTAGGCCATCCTCTCGACGTCAGCCTCGCCGTAGCTTTGCCTGGCTTTGCTCGTTTGAGACGACTTACGTCACGATTGCGCTGGGCCTTCTCCGAGCGCTTGCCAGAGTGGGCCGTTTATAACGAAAAATACAGCCACCAGGATCAAAATACAAACGGGCGATTGTCATTTACGGATATTGTGGATCATATTCAACCTATTTTTGAACACGACGGGAATATTTCAAATTTCGTTGAAGTATCCCTTAAAGGAGGCGTTTTTTTTAAATTTATTTCGTATTTCGATATTTTGAAGGCTCTATCTTTCATTGTGTTCAATTATCTTGTTTCACATCCTACACATAAAGAACTAAACGGATTTATCTTTCGAAACTAACTTTTCCAAAGCGAAAAAAATAAAATAAAAATAAACACCTTGGTTCCTTTATTTCGTCATACACGAACTGTGCATTTGCGGCGATAACCGAACGCGCCCTGAAGCTGCTTCACTCCTGTATTAAAGCAGCAGGAAACGTCAGGCATTGTTTGCAGGAGGAATCTTTGCGCCGCTCTGCGTGTACGTGCCCGAGTCCCGGAGGGGAGCGTTGCAGCAGTGCGCCGTGTGTTCATGCCAGGATCTAACAAACAACAAGACCCCCCCCCCCCCCTTTTTTTTTCCTTTCATAAATGTCCATTTTCGCCTTTTGCTTGGATGGATGCTCTCAGTTTTTAGTTTCTGAGGAAACAGGAATCAAAATACTCGCACGCGAAAAGAAATTCTTATTTTTTTTCTAAGTATTCTGGCGCGTTATTTTGAGCATCTCCTAGACGAATATGCGTTTTCACGATGCCTATTTGGCGTCTTGTGTAAGTTTCTACTTTTTGTTCGAGCTTGCCTCATGCATCTTCCTTTTCCGTTTTTCCCCGTACCAAATTTAAGTCCTGCGGAATGACCTTCCACATAAACTGGTACGCCGCCGCCGCCGGCCGCGGAGCGCAAGGGGTACGCAGCACACTTGGGGGAAGTAATCGAGTACTTCGAGTAATTTTGTAATTTTGCAATTTTTAATGTAGTTTAAATACAAAGTATTTTTAACGTATTTGTTCATCATTACTCGTTACTTTTCTAAAGTGCGAACGTGAAACGCTGCAATTACTCAGTCCAATAATACAACATATACTCGTATTGTAAGTAAAATCGAAGCATGCCATAGAGAGGCGATCATATGCGAAGCGATAACTGCGATATTTTTGTTTTGTTTTGTTTAATGCCAGAATTTTCTTGGATGTTTTGAAGAAAGCAGGAAAGCCTAGAGGCGCAGAAGTCGTACTTATTTGATTCCTTGCGTTAGTGGAGTCATTACTAACTTCTGGGGCCTGTATCACCATTCAGGTGACCGCACATCACCCGAATAGAAAGCGAAAATAGAAAAATACGTTATCTCATGTACCCATCAAAACTGCGTTACTTTAGACAGCCCATAGTCGTGTGGGGTTGTAAGTCGGAATTTCATTCCGTTTCATTGGAGTGTGCTAATACAACTATATGTTTCTCGGGCCCTCCACTGCATGTGGTTTCTGCGTGCACTTTGTGTCGATACCGTGCCAGGAAGGTATGTGCAGTTGAAAGTGGAGGAAGGGCAATTGCCACGACATTAGCCCAACCAAACCCGGCCCCAAACCTGCGCTCTCGCGCCCTCGTTTTTTCTAATACTACACGCATGTAATCAGATCAAATAAGCACATTTATTCATTTAATTTTTTACAGGGATCATCATAAAGTGAGTGACGTGTAAAATCGAAAGTAGTATTTTCTATACAATTTATACAAACATCGAATGTGTGTACATTTATTTTTTGAGGTTTTAAAGTAACGTCGAAGTAATTGGTAACGTAACGAGTAAAGTAATTGATATCCATTTTTTTAGAAAGACGGGAACTTATAATCCATTACATTTAGGGCGGAGTAACGTGTAATTGTAATCCATTACATGTTTCAAAAGGGGACCCGAGTCTGGCATGCAGACTCTTCGCGATTTAAGGACCAGGGTAGGATATTATATACGTAGGCTGGCGGTGGCCTGGCCGCCATCTTACGTAATTTTTGTAATACTATTATTTAAATAATATTAGTTGTAGTGCAATATTTTATAATCTATTGCGTAGACTCGCGAAATGAAGTATGGGGAACAATATACTACCTCGATGTACAATGGAATGCTGCTTTGCTAAAAGAACATGATCTGCTAATTCAAACTGTCGGAGCTGGAACGTTGTAGTAGTACTATCAGAACAGGAAGGAAATTACTGTCGTCGACCACCGGGACACGGCCTCATGTCAGCGATGTGATTGCTGCGCAATTTGCGCCAAACGGCGCCAAAGGGCTTACTCTGCTTCATCCTGCTACATTTGCCCAAAATGTGAGGAATTCGCGCCACAACTTCCTCTCAATTTAACAATACTGAAAATAAATAGCTCGGGCCTCGGTACCCGGCCGGTTCGTTACGATATATGCTTGTGCGAGTTTTCAGAAGTTTCGATAATCGTCTCACATAACGTGCACTCCACTTGATTTCGCGTCAAACACTGACGGTACTCGGAAGTTTCGCGATAATTCCCACGTTCGTGGTTTGTTCTGACGGGTCAGTTTCCTTGAGTGCGCTTTTCACCGGACACTGGTGTACTGCAGTGAAGCGACAGCCGCAGAGTTGGGAGTCGTCGCGATTTTGCGTGTCTTGCTTCGCCGCAGCGCACCGGCGTGGTCGGGGCAAAGCGCATTTCCGGTGCGAGACCGTGGCACAATTTCTGAATAAAACTTCGGCTTGTATTTGCGGGGTATTTGCTGGACGCCATATTTGAGTGCGTTGTGTATAGCGCATGCTCAGAACGAGCTGTGGATGCTAGCCGCCAGTGCGCGCTCAGCTGCCGTGCACGCAGCTGTGGCCGCCAGTGAATACGATATATAGACTGCGATATCCTGGCGGTATCCCCCCCCCCCCTTTTTTTTGTTCAGTTCGATATTTTGCGAGGATATTTCGGTATTAGAAGAAGATTTATATGAACCCTTCTGTAGTCATTTTTGATGCTTTGTTTCTCACCTGAATTAAGAATTTCAGTTTTAATAAAACCCCTTAAACTTGAAGAAAAAAAAGTTGTACATTTACGTGTTCAAAATTATTGTATTCTAACATTATTTCAGTGGGATTTCCTACATAAAATAATCATTCACGGCTGTATGTGCTGTCTTTCGTCAGCCATCCTCTTGGTACTGTTTTATAATGCTTCTACACGCAACTAAATAGCTCGTTCTGTGTTTGAGAGAATCGCTCCTTCTGTGCAATCGATACTAACAAAAGGTTAAAGTGAGAAGGCAAAGGAAACATTGCCTTTTAGTTGGACAGGCCGACATATAAATCTTAACGTGATATTTGCAGTGATATGAAGGAAAATGAAAATTACACTTATGCTCCAAAAGCTCTTTTTGCTGCTCCAGAATTGACCTTTGCTGCTCCAAGAGCTGCTCCAAACTAAATCGGACCGGTCACATCACTGTCATATGTTCTCATTGAAACTTTCCGATAACCGCTTATGACTTTTGAATCAAGTAACGGCAAGCTTTGGAACTTCGGCATTTGTTCCGAACCGCTAACGAGTTTTAGGCAATGCGTAATTGATTTTTACAAAAAAAAGAAAAACAAAGCGGTTTGTTTTTTAAACAATTTGTACATACAGTGGCGAGAACGGGGGGCGCTGACTTTTTTTTTTTTTTTTGACTGATAATGAATCTTTCATGGAACGTTGAACTAAGTGTCCATGAAGCACTGCAACATATTTCGGGTCTTTTTTATTTATTTATTTATCTTTTTTTTTCGGTTTGGGGTGGGGGGTGATGTATCGTGTGTTTCGGATTTTACCCAAGATAGTTTAAATATGATTAAAATGCAATTAAATGCAAAGGTGCAAGCGAGCTGGACAAGCTGTGTTTGGAGATTTGTGTTCGTCCTTTGACCCTCTTGTTCCCCTTCTCCGGGGATTATTTTCGTCATAGTTTAGATATGCATTTTTTTTTAATTTATATTCTCTCTGCAAACAATCGGGTCCGACGTTTGGCAACGCACTTCGTTGAAGGGGGCGTTCGGAAGCAAGCAGCTAGACTCTTCAAACATGTCACTTCCAGAGAGGTGTCCTGCCGTTTTCCGTATTTTCCCGGACTGTCTTCATCTCACCGAGGGGAAAATAAATAAATAAAAATGACGACCGTAGCCGCTGCGGCTGGTTGCTCCGCGTTTGTTTCCCCGAGGACGTCGTGCCAGGCAAACTTTCGTCATCTCCTCGAAAGTCCACACTGAGCGGGACGGTCGAGGCTTTCCAAGTTTTCATGGCTGCGCCCGTATTTGCACTCTTCCGTCCGAAGGGGAAACCGCGTTTTTAGGAGCCCTTTATTTTCTGATCTTACACATCCTTGTGTATCTCGACTTTTCGTCGCTTTTGTAATCCGGGTTCGTTTTCCCCTTTGTGTGTGTGTTTGTGGATCGCACTTTTTCATTAAACATTTGGCAACAATGACTCTCTATTTTTAGAACCTAAATTGCGGGCCCGAATAAACGAAAAGAAAAAAGAAAGTCATCTTCCAAAACAAATTTTTTTTTTTGCGCGAGGCATTTTTTTTTTTCTCGAATGTTGCTGTTATTTTTAGAGAGGACTTCGTTCGTGGTCTACGTAGGCACATCTGTAACGCGGGTCTGAAGCGAGAAAAGTCTAAAAAAGCATGGCGGGTTGTTCACCCTCATATTGTAGCCCTCTGTAGCCGGCCGTGCAAAGTGGAGAAAATTGAAACAGAATGTGCAGGTGGACTACGTTCGTACGCTACGATTACTACGTAATAACGCACAAAAAAAAAAAAAGACACACACAAGGACAAATAGGCGGATTGGACACTCGAGCGCTCCGTGTGTCCGATCCTACTATTTTGTCCTTGTTTTTGTTTTTACGTTGTGAGCGGAGGAATCTATCGTTTCTTGGACGCTCACGTTCATGACTCGTTTTCACCTGAAGAAAAAGGAAGTTTTGCGTATTGTTATTTCATACGCGGCGCTAAGTAGTTTTTACAAGATTTGGTTGTCGGAGGCAGAAGCGATGGTTTTGGCGTTCGAAACGTTTACGTCTTGATAAGATAACATATATATATACTGTAAAGGGAACCTACATTTATCTTAATTCTTCACATAAAGGAGGAAATTAGTTATGGTGCGCGAGGAGCCGGGCTTTTTTTTACTACACTTCTTTTTTAGAGATTGTTTCTCGTCATCGCGCAGAGGTGACTTAAAATGGGGAAGTACCACGCCTTCCAGGATGTGCCCGCGTTACGAAGGCTTTCTGTTCACTTCGTCACGGATACTATTTGACTCCTGTCTTCCTTTCGACAAATTAACGTTACAAAAAAAAACACATTTTCATTTGTCGTTAGTGCGAGATTTAGGCCATCTATTTTTGTTTGTTCTTGTTTTAACACGACGAGGGTTTGTTTATTGGCACAGTTGGTCGCGGCGTGTATGTGCCGAGTAGCTATTTAGCAATATGACTTTTAAATTAAAACAAAGGGGAAAAAAAAGACCTAAGATGTTTGTGCATGCTATGGCCTGTGGCACTGCGCTCCAAAAAAAAGCCCGTGCGTCTACTTTCCCGCACAACACTCGGAGAGCCAATCACTGCAACTTACGGAGGCAGCTCAACCAATGACGATGCCTAAACATATGTTTAGACCAAAAAAACGCAGCCAGAGTTGTGACATTAAGCAATGAAAGCGTGACGTTTGGCATTGATTAATGTCACAACTCAGACTGCGTTTTTTGGTCTAAACATATGTTTTGGCATCGTCATTTACTGAGTTGCCTCCGTAAGTTGTGGTGATTGGCTCTCCGAGTGTTGTGCGGGAGAGTGGACGCACGGGCTTTTTTTGGAGTGCAGCTCTTAGGCGCCCGTTTCAGGCTTGAGCGGTGTCGGCGTCACCGCGCGGTGCAAGGTACAAGGCTAGCGGTTGCGCTAAAGCGCCCGCGCGATTTTTCCGTCTCTTAAAGGGGCCCTGCAAGGACTTTTTTACTGGTTTTTAATTTGCACCGAACCTGAGCGCACTGAACGTAGTAACTTAGTGACACTTTTCTTTTCTTGAAATTCGCTTTATTTTAAAGGTTATAGGCAAATTAAAATGACAAAAACAAGCAAAAAATAACCTCCCTCATGACGTCCTTGGTTGCTTGAGTGGCCGTGAACTACAGGAGGGGTAGTGGGCTCATCGCGAGCGCTCACGGCTGCCGCACTCCGTGTCGACGGCGCGAGAGGGCGCCACTAAAGCATGTTTTGGATAGGCTGCATGCAGCGGGCAGCCAGAGCGGCTCTCATTGCATTTGCTGCGCGATTAAACACTAATTGGGCATGGCACTTCATTGGCCACAAACGACAGCAAGCACGGGTAAAGATCAGTTTAGAATGGGAGCCACTTCGCGCTGCCATACCGCGAGACGGCCAAACCCCAAGACAAAGCTTCTCGCCGAAGGCCTTCGGAACGCTCGGAGCTCGGTCGGATCCTCCTGTTCATACGACCGCAGCGCAGCCGCGTACATCCGGGACCTTTCCGTGTCGGCGCCTGATCCCACTACTCCTTTCTAGTATGCGCCGCCTTTTCCACCGCTTGGTGGCGGGTATGTCGACGGGTCATTTCTTGTTTCCGTACTTTATAAACTGCATTTGTTTCTTTTCTGATCTAAAATAGTGAACAAAAACTACTTTTATAAATAATTGAAACGGTTCGTGCCACTTATATTTTGTATTTCGACAAAAAAGAAGCTTTTAGCGGCTCTGACCAGTAGTAAGCTCCAGGACCTAAGACGTCACATTTTGCGTCGCTTTCGGTACCGTGGCTTGCCCTCGTCGGTGGAGGTGGTTTCCGCGTCGTCCGGTTAAAATATGACGCACTGATATTTAGTTACTCTCTCCGTGCCCGCTGGCTTGCCCGAACTTCAAGAGACGTGGAAACCGCAAAAAAGGTAGACGCTTAAATATGATTGCAGGGCCCCTTTAAGGCCGATTCACACGACGGACTGATCCACGGACGGATTGATCACGTGACGACATGTCCGCGGATCGTCCGTCTCCCAAGCGCATCCACACATGGGACACGACGAGCAGATGCCAGCGAGGACGGACCGAACCTGTTCGCCACCCCACAGTGCCGCGAAACTCCAACATCGCACTGTGGCACCGTTGTCCAAGAGAGAAATCGACGTTTGCTACCGCGATAATAAATCGTACGCCGCTGTTACGTACAGATCGAGACAAAACACCTTGATAGGCTTCGCGCGAAGCGCCTCGAAGCTTACGGACCCAAAGCATGAGAGTGACACAGGCATGGTCCTGCTCGAGATGGGTTCCGCGTAGAAGCGACGAAGTTCTGGGCTCGCGGAGGGGCGTTTGGAGATGCCTTCACGCACTCCGCGCTCGTGCACAACACTCAAGTACACCACAGCCACAAGAGAGGTCTTGCTCGGTGAAATCCTGATAGGACGTGCAAGAATTATCGCGGCGTGCTGAGACGAGTTTTGACGGGAGCTTCTTGACGTGGACCCGGAGGAGTACCGGAACCTGCGTCGCGTCAGCCAGACAAGTTTCTGCAGTTTCTTTCACACGTGAAACCAAGAAACGCGCGACAAAATGAACCAGCGAACGCACAACTCACAACGATGCGCCATTTTTGTTTTCATCGCCCAGAAACAAAAAAAGAGAAAACGATGGACCGTTGCCAGACGAAACGCTTTTCAAGTCGATCTCCCGCTAAAAGTCCGCGAGTGAAAAAGGCGCTCGACTTAATCAGTCCGCGCGTCCGCGGACGAGGCGCGGATCGCAGGAATCGGTGACGTACCGGTTACGTGGTACACGGTCCACGGACGAAAATCCCGATTCGGTCCGTCGTGTGAATCGGCTAATATGAGAGCCCCAGCCTTGTACCTGCTCCACGAGTGGTAACTTTAGCGCACTACCACGCTTCTCACGCGCTCAAAGTCTTTCTGGAAATGACTGATTTAGGGGTTTTCGATGACGCTCAGCAAGTTTCTAATTGAAACCATGTGTCTATTGTTGCTAGTTAAAAAGTTAATTCGTCATTTTTAGTTAATTAGCGAACAAATAAGTAAGTATCGCGCATTTTCTGACATCCGCCACCATGCATTCCCGAGGAAATTATCCCTTTACCTCGAATACACATATTTTAGGAATCTTTTGTCACTCTTACGTGAAACAGCCTGTATATATATATATATATATATATATATATATATATATATATATATATATATATATATATATATATATATAGTAAAAAAAGCCACCCAGGAACAGACGAACTCTAAAAGTTTAATTAAATGTAAAAATACATGGGACGTTTCGAAGGGGGCTCTTCGTCAGCCTAAGTGTCGAGAGAACAAATTTTATGCGGGGCTCACTGAGCAGAAGGAGAGGACCACGGGCGAGGGACGAAAACAAGAATGCACTGTACAACAAAAGAACAACAGCACACAAAACTTGCTCAGCAGCCAACAGTATTTTTGAGGAAGGCAACAATCCCTTTTCCCGGAGGCTAGGAACTGTCACTCCACGTCGGGTGGTTGTTTGCTGCAGATCAAGACCGGTTCTCCAAAAGTGGCCATCCACCCTACCTGAAATTCCTACACCTGTAGGTCCCCCGAAGACCATACGCGGCGTCCCTGCAGGGAAGTACCCAAAACGCCGCCTAACAACAACAAAAAGAAGGGAAAAAAGAGAGGGTTATTTAGCCAAGGCCAAATAAAACTCACACTCGTGGCCGGGGTAAAATGTGCGGTCCCGGTCAAGAAGTCGCACGGTAGGCTCTCGAATAAAGACCCTGTCACCCACCCTCAGTGGTCCCATACCTCCAGCAGAGCGCCTGTGAACTGCCCTCTCCGCCTACCCAGGCACTCCCCGCTGCAACGTGAGGAGATCCTCTGACGTTGCCCGGTTCCGCAACTGACTGCCTCCAGTGTCATGTGAGACGTCCCCCAATTTGACTTATAGCAATCGTAGTTTTCTCAAATTGCGTAAGCTCACTGGTAAACGTATTCGCCATGAATTTCATTGCACCGCACTTCGCGTGTACCTAGGGGCCGGCGTCCCTCCTAAATGGTTACATCTCTCGCACCCACCATCACTGAATGATCCCAACTCTCATGACCGACCAGTATGACTGAGTTTGCTTAACAATGCCTCGCTAGAACGAGTCCGACTAACTATTAACCATTGCGATAAAAAGGCAACTGAGCTAAGAGATGAAAACCAGAAAACAGGAAAACTTACTCGAGATGGCGTTGACTTCAATGCAGAGGCTTTCCGACTCGGCACGAGGTCCTGTTTAAAATCACGGCGAGTGTGGAATCTCAGCCAGTGCCCACATACCAGGTAGCCGGTGAAAACACGGAATCAGAAACAAAGAAGCAAATCCAGAAATAGTGTTAAATCTTTCAAAAAATCCATTGTTTTTTGACAAACTGACTCTTCTTACAAAGGAAGTAAACTCTAGTCCGACAGCGGGCCACTACAACGAACTGCAACTCTTCCGTGACTTCAACTCTTCCGCGACCTAGACATTTTTGCAACGCAATTTGAGGCTTCAGGAATAGTCTTACGATAGTTCTCGGGCCGCTAGCGATTCAGTCGTACCAGGCCATCAGGGCAACTGGACACCAGGCAGCGGGCGAGACGGATGTCTGGACATTTACATTGACGCTGTCCATAGAGGAACTAGGAAATCGTACAAAAAGCCCACATCTAACAGGCACAATCTATAAATCCATGCAAGAGAGATGTACTCAAATCCCTAAGCTAAAGGGCCGACATCGTTATAAGACCTGCGGATAAAGGGGTGCAATTGCCATATTGGACTCGGAAGATTGCATAGACTGCTAACTTACGGAAGTAACCTTCCCAACATCAACAACATCTTCCGCAAAGATTTTAATATTCTCTCACAAAACCAGCGCCTTCAATCTGTCTTTCCGCATGCACCATGCGTCGTCTACTGTCGAGGGAAAAGCCTTAATGATATGCAAGTACGATCCAGAACTACACATAAGGAGTTCTTAGGATCTTAGGCAAAGTGTGCAGCCACATGACGGAATCCGGGGAAGCAAAAAGTACAAATACGCACTTCACCTTTAGGGTACACGGAAATTGTAACTGTAACACAGCTAATGTTGTCTATCTGTTGCACTGCCGGGTATAGAACATGCAGTCTATTGGACAGACCGATCTCTCCTTTCGTCTAAGAGTTAACAATCACAAGTCCCACCTTAACACAAGCCCCGAAATTCCGCTCTCCAAACATATGCGTCTCGATCAACACCACATAAACAAAATATTGGCAACTAGACCTCATTCTGGATTCAGTACAGCACGCGAGAGGGGGAAGAGAATTGCACCTAATTAAAAGGTTTAACACGCTTTGAGCGGCCAAACCAGAGCGCCGGTCTGTTTAGTTGCTTGCATCTTGATCAGTTAACCCCCTCGGAACCCTCGCATAGACGGGAAAACGAACAGACGGAGTTCCCACTGCGATCTCAGGAATCGCCTCGCTATCGGGTGCGAGATGGGGAGGTGGGCGGTAAAGAAAATAAAAATAATGGAAACAAGCAAGAGGGGGGGGGGGGGACGCTTGCTTGTGGGTGGTTTGCTGTGTGGCTGTGTGGGTGTATGTTTGTTTGTGTGTGTGTGTGTGTGGGGGGGGGGGGGTGTATAACATGAATTTTCGCGCGTCTCAGTTCGCGTCCGTGCTGCTCCTCTGTCTCTGCTGGCTCTTCCCACCCGGGGCGCTCTGGGGACGCATGCATTAAAGCCCCTCGATGTGTTCGCGTTCGTCTTGCAAGTAGCGTCAAATGCGCCAATGCATGAGGCTCGTGTCTCGAGCGGCCATTGGAAGCAAATGGCGGCGCAGCAGTGAAATGGGCGGCCATTGAAAGCGAATGGCGGCGGAGCACCCGCTCGTGGCCACGTGTCTTGCGCGTTTCCACAGCAATGGTTGGCGGTACTTGAAAGTGTGACTTTTATCAAGGGACCTTAGCATTCACTGCCCCTTCCCTGGCCGCGGCCTTCGTCCACCCATGGTCGGTTCTGAGACGCCGTTTTTCGCCTTTCCTTGTTGTTTTTTTTTTGTTTTTTTGGCCATTGTGTCAAGATGGCGAGTTTCCAGCTTCCACTGCAACATTACGACCTGATGAGGAGCGTTCCCCGCTCGGAACGTCGTCTAATAAATACGTTTCTAAGGCATGTACCTCCTTTTTGATATTATAGGGTGAAGCTCCTTAGGGTCTAGCCTTGTCCGTCGGTCCGTCCGTCCGTCCGGCGTCCGTGCTCACATAAAAAGAAAAGAATGTTTGCGCAGTCGACAGGATTCGAACCTGTGCGGGGAGACCCCAATGGATTTCTAGTCCATCGCCTTAACCACTCGGCCACGACTGCGGGACGAGGAGGGGGCTCTGAGATGTGGTACTAACTCAAGAGCTGGGGTTTTCTGTCATGGATGAAACGTTGCATGTAGCCGCTCAACGGCTATACAGGAGAGGGCGCTGCGGCCAAATTCGTATATAATCGCGTTAAACTTTGCATGCATTGGCTCAACGTTTATAGACGAGAGGGCGCTGCGGTCAAATGTTCAACTGCGTATATAACCACGATCCATACCACACATTATCTTTCTCACATGGACCATTGACTTAAGCGGTGGAGATGCGTTCCCACGGCTTCTAGCGGATCCAAGCTGATCCGCTAGAAGAACCACTGGCTCTGCATTTCACCGACCATAAAGCAGTAGTAATGAAGTCCAAACGCAACCCGGAACTCAGTACTACCTATGAGCAATAAAAAAAATCAGCACCATCAGCACTACCTATGAACAATAAAATCAGTATCATCAGCACCACCCGATCTTCGCCCCAATCGACATCATTCACCACGTCGAGGTGCGGTCATTGTATATATATATATATATATATATTTTTTTTTCTTCTTTGTTTTGCGTAGTTTTGCGGTTTAGTTTATGCCCGCGTCGGTCCGACCGTATTTCAGTAGAAGGCGATCCAGTGTTTGGTTCGGTGTGCTAATGAACTTGAAAACTTGCTCCGTTGACGGGAAAGGATCGTGTCAATCAAGTGTTGCCTATTCCTAAACGGAAATTTTATGAAAACCGAAAAAAAAACACCAGAAAGAACAAAAAAGAAAAAAAAAAGAAGCAAAGAGGAAACGAAGGACAAGGCAGCGTTTGCTCTTTGTTTCCCCGTAGCCCCGAAGACTCGGTCGTCTATTCGTAACCGACCAACCATTTACGCGACGCGCTTTTACGTCAGTTGCAAAAGTGGCCAATGAACGTCCGGTGCTGTCCGCAGTCCAGCGACGTCACGGCCTGCTCATCGACGGCGACTTGGGATGAGCGCCCGCCGAGGACGACGTTTAAAAGTCAGAGCAGCAACCAAAATGCTTATTGCGCTGGTGGTGACCGACTGTGACGAGCCGGCGTGGTAGTCTTCCTTTGTGCCGTCTTCGAGAGGATTCACTGGGCGATTCTTTTTTCTTTTTTGTGCGCGGACTTTCTGTCGCGTCTGAAACCGGTTAAGGAGTTAACGGGAGCCGGCTAATTGCTCGACGGTGGTTCTTCTCGCGAGTTCAAAGAGCGCGGCCGTGAAATGGGATTCAAGCGCGACGCCTTCCGGTGGACAATGGGATGGCTCTCGGTGGTCGGGACCAGGTCAGTGGACGACATCGCTCCTTCCTTGTCCGCTCGGGGAAACACCCGGGCTAGCTGTCTCTCTTTTTCGCTGGTTCTTTATTTGATAACAGTCGAGAGATCGCCGCTTTAGGGCAGATGTTGAAGGTCCCGAACGTTAGAAACTTGTACTATCGGCAACGGCATGAAAGAGAACAGTCCATCTTTATTCTTTTCAGTTTCACGGCTCCCAGAACCTTCGTTAAACTTCAGCCTGTCAAACAGTATGCAGTTTGGGATCTATACTTTCCGTAATTCTAGCTCTCGTGGGGACTATAACGTGTTAAAACATTTGTAGGTACGTGGAATGTCATCACGGTCGGATGGCGCCAACTCGGCAATTGGACCCGAGCACCATGCCGAACGTGCTTCCGACGCGTTGATTGGACGCGAGACCCAGTCGAGGGTTGACGTAGCACTCGTACTCAATCTGTGTCTTCGCAACGATCTCACTGTGATGACGTCAAAATTCTAGTGCGCAGGCTTTGATTATTCTAGGTTGTGTTGGCACAGCTCACGCTACTCGTGCGAACGCGTCAATGGCGCCCGCCCGTTGTTGGAGCAACATATTGTAGGAGTCTAGCAGTGCATTTTGGTCGAAGAGGTCTATACAATGTTAACACGTGTGTACCTATAAAGGTGCAAGTATGTTAATTATGCACCCTTTTTGACGCTTCAACATCCATGCTATGGGTGTGGTGGACGCTATAGTTCTTACCACACCCCTGTATGGTTCGGTTGTGAAGGGAATTTCAATAGAAAGACATCCATTAAGGAAGGGTGTTATGCTGTTAAAAATTCCTAAGATGTTTTGTTGAGCCTTTGGTTTGTGCTTCGTTTGTTTTTAGTTTCCTTTAACCGTGAAAGTAGCACGCACCACGCACAGTTTTCACTTACCCAACAGACGCCAAGAACTATACGCGTGCGAGGACAGAATCACGACGGGGATGTCTACATATTGCAAATTAAATTTAGACTCGTAGTTTGTTTAGGCTTTGGGTATATCGGCCATATTTTTCGCCGAACTAGTTAATAAAGTTTTATAGCGTCCGCACGAAAAAAAAATCGAAAGACAGTGAGTTTTAAAAATTAACTGAACATCGAAAGACACTCGCTAATTTTACAATATAGATCCCTTTCAAAAGGTATAACATCAATTTAAAAAAATAAAGTTGCAGCTGGTTGGGTACACTAGGCAGCGGACGCCATCATTAAAGATGCTCCCGGTTTGTTTACGTCGCCCCAGTACGAATTTCGTGGTGTGGTGAGGAGTTCGGGGGACGAATGGAACTGCCGGTTCTTTATCACGAACTAATAAACTCCACCTTTGTCCGCTCGGTGTTAAGAACGAGATACTGGGTGGTACCATTAATTTATTGAAAGTGAGAGTGAATAGACCATTTGCTGTCTTACCCAAGCATCAAGGAGAATGCAGGGATTGGTGTTCCACGTGCCACACGCGCACGCCTTTCCTGTATAAATGATTCGAAGTAAATAACCAAAAGAAAGCATTGACGAACGCGCGTGCAAGATGCCATTTGTTTTGGGTTTTTGCTTTGGAAAAGTTACTACTGCTGAGGCCAGCACGTGCGGCGCGTGGAACACCAATCCCTGCATTCTCCTTGATGCTTGGGTAAGACAGCAATAGGTCTATTAGTTCCTGAACGATCTTGGATCGGCTTCGGAGATGCTGTCGGAGCCACCTTGTTGTGAAAGGCAAGTGAGTGTTCGTGGCTACGCGAGTTGAAAGGCTTGCGGCTGCATCATCCTGTTCTATTCCCGATCAGTCGCGAGCCTATGTAACACGCACTGCACATTTGTCGGCAATCCGGTGAAGACAGGCCCACCGATTGCAGTCGCTGGGCCCGCAAGTTCTCTGATTGCCAAACTCGCTAGCAGGTTGCAGACTTTACGCGAAGCAGGTGGGCTTCGTATCATCGTTTTTGACGTCACGGGTAGGACTGACTGGGAGAAACCGCGCAGATCTTGGATCTGTCGGCTCGCCAGCTCGCTTCATGCGCTGTTTGGGTAACGCGCGGCAAAGCCTATTTCACGCGTCGTGTTTATTTGGTGAAGTGATATTTGTAGTAGGAGATTTAACCAAAGCTTGAAACCGTGGCTCGGATAGTTGTGCTAACAAACACTTTTGGCGCTGAGGTGTCGAAGCGCTCGGATGGTGGTGCTGTTCTCTTCCTCAGGACAAAAAGCTGAATGATGAAAATAGAATATTCAGCACTTTACCCCGCTACAGCATCTACCACGGTGAATAGGATGTATTTTTATCGTGATTCGGACAAAATAAAACTGAGAAAGGAATGTCCCATCAAATTAAAAATAGGAAAGTGAAATTTGAGAACCGCTCGCGGGTGTAGTAAACACTTCAGTGAACGCGACTCCGTGTATCCTGTTGGTTCCAATGTGTTTTGTGAGTGCTGACCTCTTATAAGTTCCAAGTTCATTCCTTTTTTAATTTTTCAAACCAGTAGACAAGTCTTCCCTTAAAATAACTGGCAGGAAGAAGGGGTGGCTGGCTTCCGGAGTCGTTTCAACTAAATCCCTGCTTATTCACCCGGTCGACGCGAAACGTGCGAGGCCCACTCGCGATCAAGGTCTGTTAAATCCCGTAAGTCGGTGATACTTTTCAGCGTCCCAAAAATGAGGTATTCACCTGCTTTGAATTACTACCGTTGGTATGTTTAATTTTGTGGACCCAAATGCGGATAATGCGTGATGCGCTTTTCAGCGACCGATTTTGAATTTGCTAAACAATTCTTAGTAAAAATTGGATAGAACAAATTAATCAATCGCTTGAATTTGCCGGTCCATGCACGAGAATTTAAGAATTTATGAAAATGTCTGGTTTTCTTTCGAGCAGAAGTCGCGAAGTGACAAACTCTTTGCCACGTATTCGATGCAGGAAAAGCTAAGCGTCAGTTGCTGAAGAGCATTTGCTCGGTAGCAACTGTTCAGTCAAACTTGGATAGAAGCGTCGGTATCGGCAAGCTCAGTGTAGCTAAAACAAGAGTGCGGCGCTTTGCTACACAACTGTGCGCGCGTGCACAGCTAAGACAGCACGTTATTTACTCCGGTGAATGCAAAACCTTTTTCTACAGCATCCTCTACATATGCGAAACAAACAAGAATCAGAAAGGCTGTGAATAGCCCTGACGCACAACGCGCAAGCGGAAGCTCCAGGGTTGTGTTTGAACATTTTAAAGTTCTTTAATATAAAAAGTAACTTCGAGGCGCTGTTATCCATTACAAAGATCACTAACGAAAACGTCACAAACGTTTCTTGAATCAATAAACCGTTTTTATTCGGAATAGATGCGAACTAACATAGCCACTCCATGCTTTGACATAGCGCGCCGTCTGCTCGCATCCTACCAGCGCCGTCACAGGAAGGCGCCCGCGAGGTGGCGCCACCAAAACATCTCGTCGCCAATAGACCGTTTTACTGAAAGAGGGCGAGAGAGAAAGGGGAAGGGCTACCGGCGCTTTCCTCCTTTCTGATTGTGTAGAAAGAGTGAAAGTCCCGGATGAGAGGCTCGGCCGGTGTTGGGTGACTGCTGTGCCCCAACTTCGTTCGCGCTTTCTTTTCTGTTTTAAACTCGCAAACTTAATTAGAGCCACGGGCTTCGATGGCAACAGTCCCCCGGTCATCGGGACACCATTGCGCGGTCATAGGGTGCACGAATAACGACAGAAAGCGTCGAATACTGTCCGAGGACCTATGTAGCTTGCAAGGAATCCGGCAAGGCGAGAGCGGCTGCAATGTCTTTAAGCTCCATCGCTTTCCACATGACCCTGGTCTCGGCGGCAGTGCATTGCGTCTGTAAACCGAAAACACGTTTCCTCAACGCCATCCTCTCGACTGTGATCGGAACATTTTGTGAATGGAGCGCGCACCGAACGCTGTACCGCCAATGAACATGGGGTACGCTCGCAAGGTGCGTGCCAGTTTTCTCGTGATAACTGCTGTTTCAGATTGTAAAAATTTGTAACTGAATTTATCTTAATAAAAATAATTTGCAGTGGTGACTGACTCGATTTTATCATCTACAACACTTAGTTGAAGGCTTATTTCCGCCTCCGGGTGAGGCTAGAAATTGTTGAAAAGGTAGTTCTATCGGTTTTCCTGAATCGCGATCTCCTGCGCGATACCAGAGAGCCGGCAAAAGCGCTCCTTGGAGTGCCGCTGGTGGGTTGTTTCCGTTGATTGGGCGCTTTGAAGCGCTGGATAGTCGCTGCAGGGTACGTCTTGTGTGTTGCGATCTGCGTTTTCGAGCCCAGTGTGCACGTTTCTTTGTTCGAGTCATGGCATCCGCCAGTGCGGGGACGGGGGGAACAGCGGCAGCGAACGTGTCAGTGATAGAAATTGAAGGTTAGTACTCAAAATATTGCATCAAATAGTAAAATAATTCGTGGCTGCTTTGAGGCTTTCTGCGCTTCGATATAAGTACATGTAGAACGTCTTCGTCGTTCATCGACAAGGAAATATAAGAACACGGAAACGCAATATAAAAGCAGCGCAGCAAAACGATCTGTAGCAGCTCCGGGTGTTTACAAAAGTTAATTGAGGTTCCCGTTTCGTGTATCGCTTGTTGATTACTAAAAACGGCTACGTTGAAATAGGCCCATTGCAAGCGAAAATTGATGAATGGTTCATCACTTCCAGTGATGCGGAAAGCGAGGGAGCTTAAAACATTGCAGCCGCACTCGTCTTGCCGGATTCCATACAAGCTACATTTATGTCCTCGGGCAGTATTCGACGCTTTCTGTCGCTATTCGTGCACCCTATCACCCAGCAATGGTGTCCCGATGACCGGGGAACTGTCGCCATCCAATACCACGGCTCTAATTAAGTTTGCGAGTTTAAAACAGAAAAGAAAGCGCGAACGAAGTTGGGGCACAGCAGACACCCAACACCGGCCGAGCCTCTCATCCGGGACTTTCCCTCTTTCTACACAATCAGAAAGGAGGAAAGCGCCGGTAGCCCTTTCCACTTTTCTCTCTCGCTCTCAAAATGGCGCTACCCACGCCGTTTTACTGAAAGAGGGCGAGAGAGAAAAGGGGAAAGGGCTACCGGCGCTTTCCTCCTTTCTGATTGTGTAGAAAGAGTGAAAGTCCCGGATGAGAGGCTCGGCCGGTGTTGGGTGACTGCTGTGCCCCAACTTCATTCGCGCTTTCTTTCTGTTTTAAACTCGCAAACTTAATTAGAGCCGTGGTATTGGATGGCGACAGTTCCCCGGTCATCGGGACACCATTGCGCGGTCATAGGGTGCACGAATAACGACAGAAAGTGTCGAATACTGTCCGAGGACCTATGTAGCTTGCAAGGAATCCGGCAAGGCGAGAGCGGCTGCAATGTCTTTAAGCTCCATCGCTTTCCACATGACCCTGGTCTCGGCGGCAGTGCATTGCGTCTGTAAACCGAAAACACGTTTCCTCAACGCCATCCTCTCGACTGTGCTCGGAACATTTTGTGAATGGAGCGCGCACCGAACGCGGTACCGCCAATGAACATGGGGTACGCTCGCAAGGTGCGTGCCAGTTTTCTCGTGATAACTGCTGTTTCAGATTGTAAAAATTTGTAACTGAATTTATCTTAATAAAAATAATTTGCAGTGGTGACTGACTCGATTTTATCATCTACAACACTTAGTTGAAGGCTTATTTCCGCCTCCGGGTGAGGCTAGAAATTGTTGAAAAGGTAGTTCTATCGGTTTTCCTGAATCGCGATCTCCTGCGCGATACCAGAGAGCCGGCAAAAGCGCTCCTTGGAGTGTCGTGGGTTGTTTCCGTTTATTGGGCGCTTTGAAGAGCTGGATAGTCGCTGCAGGGTACGTCTCGTGTGTTGCGATCTGCGTTTTCGAGCCCAATGTGCACGTTTGTTTGTTCGAGTCATGGCATCCGCCAGCGCGGGGACGGGGGAACAGCGGCAGCGAACGTGTCAGTGATAGAAATTGAAGGTTAGTACTCAAAATATTGCATCAAATAGTAAAATAATTCGTGGCTGCTTTGAGGCTTTCTGCGCTTCGATATAAGTACATGTAGAACGTCTTCGTCGTTCATCGACAAGGAAATATAAGAACACGGAAACGCAATATAAAAGCAGCGCAGCAAAACGATCTGTAGCAGCTCCGGGTGTTTACAAAAGTTAATTGAGGTTCCCGTTTCGTGTATCGCTTGTTGATTACTAAAAACGGCTACGTTGAAATAGGCCCATTGCAAGCGAAAATTGATGAATGGTTCATCACTTCCAGTCATGCGGAAAGCGATGGAGCTTAAAAACATTGCAGCCGCACTCGCCTTGCCGGATTCCATGCAAGCTACATAGGTCCTGGGGCAGCATTCGACGCTTTCTGTCGTTATTCGTGCACCCTATCACCCAGCAATGGTGTCCCGATGACCGGGGAACTGTCGCCATCCAATACCACGGCTCTAATTAAGTTTGCGAGTTTAAAACAGAAAAGAAAGCGCGAACGAAGTTGGGGCACAGCAGACACCCAACACCGGCCGAGCCTCTCATCCGGGACTTTCCCTCTTTCTACACAATCAGAAAGGAGGAAAGCGCCGGTAGCCCTTTCCCTTTTCTCTCTCGCTCTCAAAATGGCGCTACCCACGATAAAACGGTCTATAGAAGCAGTTTTGCGAAAGCGGTGTACCTTTCCGTTTGCTTGGATGGCGCTAGCGCATCATCTGTACAGACTGGTTGTGTGAAAGCCAAATTTGATTATATCATAATTCTCACTGGGCTGTTTTTAAGTTCTGCCTCAGATTCTAACATTGACACACACGCAAATAGAGTACCTACGTTAAAATCTGTTGCACAAAATTAGTATTAATGTATTGTTCAATAAGTCGTATTCACGGCCGAAACATTTTCCCACGCCTTGTTGAAACTACGGCCTCGCGTGCTTGTGCGGCAGATGTAGACACCTGATTCATCACAGCGTTCGAACTGCTAAGTACAATTCAAAATGACGTTGTCACGATATTTTTGTAGTTAATACGTGTAGCAATTGTTTTCCAATGGATTGATCGACGCGCGCCATACGCACCCCGCAACTCGACTTGGTCGACTGCGTCGCAGTTGACCCTGGCAAGTTTCTTGGCCCTATTTTTTTTTTACAGAAAGGGAGCTCCGCTTTGTAATTTTACAAGAAAAACTGACCTGTGAAATAGACCTTTGACAAAAAGTTGAGATGGCTGCGTGCGAGCGTCGATGTTTACGGTCCATTTTAGATCGAGCCTGGTGACTTGGGACACCCTATACATACACCCTTCGAATGATAAAAAGCGTGTTTCGATCGTGGAACCACCCTTTCACATCGGAATTGAGGGTACTCAAAGAGTGTATAATGCCTATCATTATGTCCTTCTATTGCCTATAAAACAACATGGGGTTTGAATCCATTTCACTCATACACGCGTGTGTGAAATGTATTTTCACAGGTATGACAGACAGACAGACAAAAAACTTTATTGTCACAGGTATGAACATACAATTTTTCTTGTAATCTTGAACCCGGAGCGGTGCGATGCCGTTGGTCGCCCGCCATATTTGCCTGCCCTGGACGTTATGGGTATATATTGAAGTGCCAGCGAATGGCACCTCGGTACTAGAATAACTTATTCTGCTTCCTGCTTTTGTTTGATCGGTGTGGCTAGTTGGTTAGCGGCATCATTATTTGCGACGAGTAGGCTATGGAGACCATTGTTGCTGCCAAATCTTTTTGATATTGATTTTGCGCCTGAAGCTTGTTGGAAGAAAGTGTATATAACTTAAAAGTGGTCGGTTGTTGTGCACAGGAAATTGAGCCCCGATTCCTCCGTTCTATTTCCAAACGCGTGCACCAGCGCGGACAGCCGAGCCCACCTGGTCGGGTTACTTTGCACGCGTGTCTGCGCCGGAAACGAAACGGTTCCGGCGTTCACGTGACCGCCTCTGCCTGTCGTATCGACGGCGGCGTCCGGTTTGCAATCGGTGGCCCGGTTTCAGCGGCTCTCCATCTGATGCCGTCTTCAACGGGTTTCTCGTCAAAACAACCAAACCAGCGGGCCGGATGGAGCCGGTCGCTTCGCCGCCTGAACGCGCTCCATTTCAGGTCTTAAACGGTCTTTGAGGACAGCTTCGCTTTCGCTGTCTCGGGGTACTCGGAAATGATCTATCTTCGTGTTCCATTAATTTTGGTGACAGACAGTCGGAGTTGATAAGGTATCTATTGGTCTTACCGGAAGCGGGCCATTGCGGTTGGCACAAATCCGTCTTCTGGACGCGCTTTTTTTTAGGTTTGATATCGAAAACAGGTTTGAAATTTTAAGTTGTCACGTTCCTGCGCGTTGTTTTCGTTATTTCACCCCGACTTGCAAAGTGGGTGCGCTCAGCGCACCCAATTTGCCAGTCGTTTGCAAGGCACAAGGTGCAAGCGAGCACCCTGTGATCGATGGTCACAGCATGCTCGCTTAGGTCGAAGCACCATACTATACCCAACGACTTTGTACCTCGTCCACTCTCCTCCACTGTGACTTCGGAGCATGTTAACACGTACGTCTCGGTGCCGTATATGAAACGTTTCGTAAACTTAATTTCGGGCTCCAGTCTCCCTACGAAGAAATTTCATATCAGGCTGTCGCTGTGTGTAGGACGAGCAGATTATGCAGAACGCTGCAAGTGCACTCTCCAAATGCCAACACTACCATGACCGTTTGTTCGCGTCGCCCCTGCAGCGGAGGCTTCATGAGCGCGTCCAGAATGCAGTCTTGAAGTAAGACTACGATGGAAAGTCGAGAGCCCAAGCTCGATGCTTTGAAGCTCACCGATTACTCGTTACACGACTCTCGTAGTATTGGCGAGGAGTTCTAAGCACGGGGCTCATGGTCCCGCCTGTTTTCCACAGAGCTCGGTGTATGCCCAACATGGGGCCTGTACTGGATTCGTTTCGTCATCCGCGTCGATCGAGCACGTGGCGCAGATTGATTCCGAGCGCCGCGTCAGTGGTTTGCTGGGACCCGTGTTCATTTGGTGCTTCACTGATTGAACGTGTGTTTCAGCCCGTTGGACGCAACGTTTGACTACGTCAGTCGAGCGTTGCGCCAGCAGCACGTACAACGAATTTATTTTGTCGTTGTCCCTACATAAGTTTAGTTCACAACTTAGCCGCCAGGGCGCGACGGTTGGATCTCTTCCCCATAGCGAGTGCCGACAGCGCTCGATCCATACGTAACAAAAGGGAATGGTGTGTTGTGAGACGGCAGTGAAGTATCGGAAAGAGCGGGAAGACGCCCTAACACGTGTTCCAGAGCAAAGAAGTATATAGACCCTTCTTTTTGCAAACGCCGCCAGGCGGTGCTTTAGTCTTAGACATCCCAGCGAATTTCCGGTTCATAAAAATAATGAACAAAGCCCACCTTAACGGGACCATGAAATAATTTTTCAGCTTTTTCCAAATGAAGACCCCAATTCGTGTTTAATGTTCATAGAACCCAGAGCAGGAATCCGTTGTCGTTTTACTGCCTCCAGTTTTGCACAAAAACAAAAATGAGAACTCGCGTTTGCTTATTTCCTCGACTCGACCGGACTCAGCCAACAACATGTGAAATCGCGTGGCCATGACGTAAAGTATGCCTTTCTACCGGAAACGAAAGTTCTCCTAGCCGAGCGAGGGAGCAGCGTTGTGCACGAGCACTGCGTCGCAATATGCGCTCGTCAACAATCAATCTGTCGACGAATATTTGGAATCGCGTTCGTGGGCAATGAGTGCCGTGACGGCACTTACCATCGCTTGCGAATGACGGTGGAAGCTTGGAGTCCTCGTACCGGTGGCCAAGCACGTCAGGACCGCGTGATTTCTCTTAAACATTTGAGTTAAAGGAAGGCTAAGGAGGAAGAAGTTGAAAAATCATTTTATGGTCCCTTTAACACCGCTGCTTGAATCGTCGATGAAACATTTCACCAGCAATTTTGTGATATATGTTCAAATTTTATAATATTCTTGTAAAGCAACTTATCTGCTCCAAGGCGTTAAAGCGTACAGCCGAAGGCCCTCGCTAAATCTCCAACTTTGTTTTCCTTGTAGCATTTATTCTTTCAAGCCCCGATGACAAGCTTGACAGGCTTGCAAAGACGGAGCGACCAGAAGTCGCTTGGGACGCAAGCATCGGTTCAAGTTTGCAAACAGCAAAAGTGTCTAGGGAAGCATCGTGTGGCAAATGAATCTCTACTGTAATGTTAGGCCTGAACTTTGAAGCGACCGAAACTGCGAAGTTACGAAACAGACAGCCCTGTCTGCAGTTCCGTCCTCCGTCTTGTCTGAAGAACCGGCTGGAGAATGCAAGTTGTAACACCACTACTACAGGAGCTCCAACCGAACGCAGCACTCGTCTCCAATCTGTGTCTGCGCTCGATTTTACTGTGATGACGTTGAAATGCTATGTGCACCAGTTGGTGTTGACTGACCCGGGTTTGCTACGCCCTACGACGAGTGCTTCGCTCAAAAGCGGGGATGACCGGTTGCTCGAAAGACGAATCTTAGGGCTACGCAAAAGACAGAAAAAAAGAGTAAACTAAGAAACGGTTTGGCAAAAAAAGACAGCTTGCTCTCGTTTAAGTAGCGCTGTCGTCGGCCGTTGGTGGCCAGCGTCGGGGAAACTTCCGCCTCGCCGGATCCAGTCGTGGTCGCCCGCGGAAGTTACCTCAGTTACAACTCGGTCGTAGCTGTGGCAGACACCGGAAGCGCCAGGGGGACGCTGTTCGGGACGCGGGACGAGAGTCGGCGACACGTGGCTCCTGACGGCCGGCCGGCGGACCGAATCGGAGGCAGGAAAGCTGTGGTCGTCGCTTGGATCTTACGCCGACGCTTCCCCGATGGTGGTCAAGGCCCGTCCCGGCCAGACATGCGGACTATGGCAGCCATCACTCTGCGAAGGTGACGTCGCTAGACTTGTACCTGTCTGGGTTCGGGGCTCGATTAGCTGCCGATAAGGCCACGTGGTGCAGGCAAGGGGCATCGACGGGTCGCCTACTTCTGTCAATTTTCCTGTATATCATAATCGGTGAGAGGGTAAGAACCCAGCGGCAAATGGGGGGGGCGGGGGCGGGGGCGGGGCGGCCGGCCCTTTAGAGGGATTCGTATCAGTCCGTCAGCCGATCGCTTCGCCTCATTTCCTTGACCTCACTGGCACTGACGAGCGATCTTTTTCCAATATGGCAACGAGCGCGGTTGGTGGTGCAGGAGGGCTCTGGATTCTCACAGTAATTTTTCGGCTGTTTACCTACCCCGGTTTGTGCCGGTAACCGCTTTTGTCTGTGGTAGTTTCTGTTTGACGAGGTGAGGATCCAATGGTCGTATCGCTGTCGTAGTGTTCAGAGTACCCGCTTGGTCGAGCCAATGGGCTAAGCAACCGCCGAGAGTATATACGGTCGACACGCTTGGTCAGCGCTGATGCATTCTTATCGGTGAATTGGCTGCTCGCCACTGGCTGAAGTTACGTCGCTACATCGTAGCGGTATGTGCGTTTCTTTAGTTGTGGTTTCTTTGGGCAGCGTGCAAATATCTTGGTCGCCGCGGTACTCCGCGCGAGATGATCGATAGACGCCACCGCCGTGCTTCTCTGCTGGCGCTGATAAATAAAGGATGCCCCGAAATGACGCCCTGGAAGCAATGCTGACTCATCTGTGAAAGGTGATGCCCTTGCCAAGTCTCATTGTTGCCATTGACTGCACGCTAATTCAACTATGCAGTGACTGTATCGTCCTATCACTGTCACACATGAAGGCGTCATCCGTCGAAGTTACAATCGTGTCCTGCCGTGACCCTAGGCGACACGAGGTATAGAAAACCTCCCGCTCTTCTTCTCCATGCCGTGCATCGCGTTGCGACCATGTCGTCCCTCCCCTCCTTCCTGTCGCGCATGAAACCTATGTTTCCGTTGTCGCCATTTGTCACGCAGGGTAACTACGGGTGCAGCATCTACTGGGTTAGCAACTTGTCGACGATATGCGTATAGTCGTGTTGGCCTTTGTCTCAACCGGTCGGCATGGCTGCAGCTGTGTTTCTGTTAAGCGGGACACCTGAACAGCGTGCTTCCGTCTGCGTTCGCGCTGTCGCACCATGCAGATTGATCTTGACAAATCTTGACCCCTTTACGAACACCTCGTTTTGCTTGTATTCAGCGTCTCTTATTTCTTAATGAGGTGCGACACGAAAAACTGCTTCGTGTCAGTGGACCTGACACACGTAGCACGCTTTCCGGAAAGTGAGATGCTGGTTTCGGAGGGTGTGTACCCGACTCGATAATACATCTTGCCGTTTTTTTTTGTATTGTTTTGAGTAGTTTTTTTAGGACAATCAGTGCAGATCTCATGGAGAGAGCCAGCCTGCCCTGGCAAGGGGTGGGGGAGGAGGGGGTTCTATTTCTTCGAAATTGATGCAACAGTGCGGAGAGAATGATTAACGTCTAAGGGTCTAACAATTATTCATCTACAGTGCATGCGTGTTATAGACAAGTGCAGGCGGTTCCCGTTTTGACAAATTCGCAACTCAGCGTAAAAAAAAAAAAAAAACAGCCCGCGACGCGCAAAATTAAAAATTTCAATGTTAAAAAAAAATCGCCCCTCCCCCTTTTAAAACAAATGCACGTTTTTTTTTTATTATTGCAAATATAAATTGCGCTTTGCCGAAAGCTCATTGTACACCCAAATGTAGCTCTAGCGGTCCGAACCAGATGCCAAAGTTTCAGAACTAATCATTCTCATTCAAACTCTATAAGTGATTTTCTGATTTTTTTTTTGAAAAGTTGGGCCAGTTTTTGCACGTTCTCCATGAATTCGAGAGCTCCGTCGGCCGCCATTTTCCCATAAAAAATTCCAGAAAAGTATTTAAAACTAGGGTTTCTTGTTTTCGCTATTTATTTTCCTTCAAATTCGGGGTTATTTATCGGTGTTTATTTTCCCCTTTAAATCGTTTTTTTTTCGGTGTCTAATTTCAGTACCTGAGAAAAATCGGTGTTTATCGGGCTTGTGCTGTATAGCCCGATGAACACAGATTGTTTATCGGGCCAGTTATTTGTCAGGTTCTTTATGGTAACAAAGAAAGGAAACTGAGAGGTCCGTCTGATTTTTGTTATCAAAGAAATATATTTGCGACTAATTGTTCTTTTTTCTTTCCGAATCCACGTAAAGAAAGAAAAAGGAAATTTATTGGCAAAGAAATAAAAGCAAAAAGTGCGTACGTCCAGGGTTCAAGTTGCCGAGGTTGGCACTGGCTTACGCTGGTTTTAGGTTCTTCCCCGGTTGCAGAAGCCGGTCTCGTTTGGCTCCAGTTGCCAGCGTAGCGATGGTGACCAGTCGACCAGTTGTTCGGCTTCGCCGGTGCGTTCTTGAGCCAGGCTTGCCGTTCAGTGTTGACGGTGGGGACAGGTCCGCAGACTTCTATGGACGACAGCTTCACCGGCGTACTCTCTTAAAACTGCCTGCGCTGCCTGCTTACCCGCAAAACACTCGAAGAGCCAATCTCTGCTATCTACGAAATCAGCCCTGCGAATAATGAAGTGGAACATCTGTTTAGACATCAAAATTAAGTCTGCGCTGCGGCATAACGCAATGCAAGCATGACGCTTTGCATTGCGTAATGCCACAGCGCAGACTTCATTTTTACAGAGGAGCTGTTAAGGGCTAGTTACGCCAGTATCGTGTCCACGGGCGAACAACTCTCGTCACAAAACTCCGGACAGTTACCGCCATCTATGAGCGACGGGGGCAACCACACAACCGGCTTGCCGGTTGTCGCCGTCGCTCATAGATGGCGGCAACCTCCAGCCTTTCCACTATAATTTTCACCAGAATGGAAAGGCTGAATTTCTCTAGTGGTTGTCCTAGAAGTCGTCCTCGAGGTCGTCCTAGAAGTCGTCCTTGAGGTCGTCCTAGACGTCGTCGTTTAAGTTGCCCTCGAGATCGTCCTAGAAGTCATCCTTGAGGTCGCCCTCTAGGCGTCATCTTCGAGGTCCTCCTGAAAGTCGTCCTAGACGTCGTTCTTGAGGTCGTCCTAGACGTCGTCCTCTAGGCGTCGTTTTTGAGGTCGTTCAAGAAGTCCTTGAGGTCCTAGACGTCGTCCTCTAGGCATCGTCCTTGACGTAAAGATAACAGCTTCGCTGATCCTCCATCTCCACGTGAAGTGGAAGGCTCTACATTTTGAGGTCTAAACGGATGTTCCGGCTCATCATTCGCTGAGCTGATTTCGTAGATCGCATAGATTGACTCTGAGTGTCTTGCGGGTAAGTAGACGCGTAGGCATTCTTAGAGTGATATGTTCCGGAGCCAAGCTTTCCCAAATCCGTTCGCTCTCCACCCCGAACCTCGTCGTTCTTCCTCCTCCACTTTTTCTTTTTAGAGCGCAGCTCTTAGGCGCCCGTTTCCGGCTTGAGCGGCGTCGGCGTAACGGCGCGGTGCATTATGGGAAATGTCCGATAATGCACCGCGCGAGCACCCCCCCCCCGGGTCACGTGACCTCGGGGGGGGGGGGGTGTCACGTAACCTCCCAGGTTACGTGGCCCCCGAGGTCACGTCACCCTCCTCCAGGTCACGTCACCCCCCAGGGCAGGGCACGTGGCCCCCCTTCCCCGAGATCACGTGACCCCCCCCCCCCCCGGAGGAGATTGAAGAATAAGGGGAGGAGGAGGAGGAGGAGGCGTATACCCTCCCTGAGTACCCTTCCCTCGCTCCTCCTCAAGAGCTGCGCTCCAATTCGGCGTTACAGGGAGTTGTAAACGACTTTCACTTTTTTTCTGTCTTTATTATGATCTTAATTAGAATATTATAATATATAAGTTATAAATTATGATATCTTCTCCAGTAATGCTGGTAACGATAAGACAAAGAACTTAAGGCAATTCAGTAAAACTTTGTTCCGGGTCAACGAGAAAAAAAAGTGAGGTAGAATATTGTTGCTCTTCAAAACTAGCGTTTTTTTTTTTTAGCATAAAGCAGGGGTCTCAAACACGCGGCCCGCGGGCCGCATGCGGCCCGCGACTCGCTGGCACGCGGCCCGCAGGCAACCGGCTGAGAGTCCCTGTCCATAGTGATCTCATGTCGTCGATTCATTTTCGCTCGAGAAGTAGCTCTGCTCTTTTAACGTATTCATAGTACATACTTATCTGTGCTCATTTGTTCTTTGTTTCGCTTGATGTTTTGCTTCCCAGCTTTTTGTAATGTACAACATGTCTGCTACTAGGCTGCTAGCGCGAGCTATTCGTTGAAGGTTGCATCTCGGTTGCGCGAGCTCTCGATCAGCAGGAGAAACTGTCAAAAAAGAAAGCTACGAGCTCGGAATTCTCACCTTCAAAAAAATATCACTATTAAAGAGATACTGAACCAAACATTTTAGTGACCATAGTAAGTGGCGCACGACTTTTTCACGAGCCAGCAGCCGCCGGTTTGCGCGAGACCATGCAACGCAATGCGTGACGTCGTTCATTCACGTCTTAGGAAATGTATGACTCCAGTTGACGAAACGCCTCTCCACAAGTGAGCTGCATGCTTGTTAGACATAAATCGCTACTGAACTCCAGACTCGTGGAGTTAAAGCCGACGAACTTCGCGCTTTCCACATTGACCAGCGCCTTTTCTCATCCTCTGCACATAGTTGCCCCAACCTAGCTGCCCCTCGTGCTTAGTTAGACCAAGTAAATCGCTTACCTTTTACACCAGACCTCGACTGTGGAGTTAAGAAACCTGTCCTTATTCTTATTTTCCCCGGAGCACAGACATTCCACCCTCATCCTAAGCGGGATTGGAGGACTACGACGTCAAGTTCGTAGCGTGGGCTCGCGCACACCGCCGGCTGCTGGCTCGTGGAAGGATCGTGGGCCACGTATTATGGACACTAAAATGTTTGCTTCAGGATCCCTTTAAAAGACAAGTATTTGTTCGAGTGTTGCAATTAAAACCGTCAGGAAAGCAAAAACTGACAAATTAACTTATTGCTTTTTTTTTTTTTAGAGAGACATGTTGAGTTTGCTTAGTTTCTGAGTGAATTAAGCAACGAGAACGACCGTGTACTTGCTTTCCTGTTTGTTCTATTAAAATGCCAGCACGTTGTCGGGGCGGTGTCATTTGAATTCTTGTTACCACATCAGGTCAGGGCCCAAAGTAGTCATATATACAAATCAAATCTAAAGATGTCACTGGCAGATTCACAGGTTCACTCGCCTCCAACACCCCCCCCCCTTCCCCCTTCCCCCTCCTCCAGTCTTACGTTGGCCCTCGACCTTTCCATGGTGGCAAATCTGGCCCCCAGGCTCGAATGAGTTTGAGACCACTGGCACAAAGGATAGTTTATAAATTCTGAGTTTTTCGGTTTTCGCTGATTTATAGAAAAACACTTCGGGGGTTTTATTTTTGGTTTTCGTCAGTATATTCCGAAAATACGGAACCCTCTTTATAACGCTGAATAAGATAACGGTTAGTTCTGAAACATTGGAGTGTGGTTCGTACCGCTAGCGCTACATTTGGGCGGAGAATAAGAGTTAAACAGTGCGTAATTTATTTAAAAAAAATAATCAGCCTTTCTATTTTGGTGAAAAAGAAAGAGCAGCGGAGCTGTACTATGTGCCGCCATCTATGAGCGTCTGGTTGCCGCCGTCACTTATAGATGGCGGTAGCTGTCCAAAGCGTTGTGTCGAGATTTATTTGTCCACGGACACAAAACTTGGCAAAAAAAAAAAACAAAACCTTAACAACACCGCTGCAAAAAAAAAAAAAGGGGGGGGATTTTGTGCAAGCAAATTGTGTGTCCGATGCACACGAAAAAAAGTCTTGATATTCCGCAGAAAGAGAGCTACCGCGCGTGCTCCGACCGCCTTTCACAGCCCTGTAGACAAAAGAGGGCAGCGCACAGAAGACGATTTTACCGGCATGGCACTGCTGCTCTCTTGCACTACTAACCCGGCGGGATACGCGCACGGCCCCCATCAACAGCGGCGAGAAAAGACAATGCATGGATCGGGAGTCCCGCGGCGAGACACGACACGGACCGTTAGATAACCGACGGACCGGTTAACGCCGCGCACTCGACTCACATAAAGACGAGCACGGGACGCACAACTAGGGATACGGCGCACCGGCATTGCTTCCTTTACTACAGCGTGCACGGCTCGTGCGAAGCAACCCGGAAGTGAATGTGAGGGTGCAGGCCAGCCGGTTAAGAACCCACACTCTCCAGGGTTAAAGAAAAAAAAAATGTCAACCCGGAAGCGAGCATATAGCGCTGCAGTGTCTCGCCGCCGACCGATCGAAGTCGCCTACGTTTCCGGTCGGCCGCCAACAAAGTGGTCCACGCGCCGCGCGAGCGTTCCGGCGAGAAGATGTTTGCTCGAATTCGAGACAAGGGGGGGGGGGGAGAGAGAGAGAGAGAGAGAGAGAGAGAGAGAGAGAGAGAGAGAGAGAGAGAGAGAGAGAGAGGGGGGGGGGGGATGGAGGCGCGCACCAGTACGTGTAGAAGACCAGACCGGCACCTGGTCTTCTACGAGTCATCACTAGTGGATTTACACAGCGCCGCGCCGCTGCCGGACGGATTTTTGTTAATGACGGAACCGTTAATGATGATTCCTGTACGATTCAAGGCTCCCTTTGCGTGATAAAGGCAGGTGTGCTGTGCATAAGGATGTTTTACGCGCGGACGTTGCACCGGGTTCCTGTTCCCGTGAAGTCCTCGTGTACGAACGCGTCGTCTCTGTTTCTTTCGTCATTATATCTGCTATGTTCCGTTTCGCCTTAAGCGATGGACCGCAGAGGATGCTGCGAACCATCAAAGCCTATCGAGTGCCTTGCGAATATCACGTGACCATCGGGAGAGGCGCGGAGTGGGGCGGGGCGCGTCGTCACGTGGTGCGTGTACAGCGTTAGGTTGGCTGGGGGTTCATCGTGAGATAAAACAAAGTATAGTTTTTTTGTTTTTTTTTAAGTCCGCGGTTGACATTATTTACGTCGTCGCTGCAAAGGAAAGGGGGGGAGGGATAACAGAAATAAAAATAAAGAGTGCGTACGGCTGGGGAGAAGAAAAACCAAATGGAATAACGTCAGCAATAAGGAAGCGGTGATGAAGGAAGAAAGCACGGGACTAGGTGATATGATGGGCTAAAACTAGCTGTCCGTCCAAAGCGAGAAGGGGAAACGAGCTTCGTGCGTGGATGAAACTCCAAGTTCGCATCGAGGAAAAAAGAAGCAGCTCGTTGGCAGAAAGTGGGAGAAAGAAACAAAATAGTCGAGTCTAACGGGTAAGAAGAACAGTGCCGATAACCGATCAGATCGAAAGTCTCGGGAACACATTCACGTGGCCGGCCCATTTCTCGTGCCCTGGAGTTGTGAGGGCTCGCTGCCGTCGCCGTTGGAGCTGCTTCTGCCACCAGTAAAAGTGATCTGGGCGGATCGTCTGGTTCTTCCGTTGCCAGTATTTCCGGCCCCGCAATCGAGGCGCCCTGCTCGCGCGAAGGGGAGTGGCGGTGGTGGTGGCTGGGGGACCGTCTCGCCCGGTGGGTCGAGCTGGGAAGAGCGCCGACTGGCACGACGGAAACTGGCGACCACGGCGACGACGAACGGACTGGTCGGCCGAGTCCTCCCGGGAGTCTGCCGTCGGTGTCGAGCAGTAGGGCGTTTTTTTTTCTTCTTTTCCGTTCTCTTTTATTTAGTTTGCGTACACGGTGGGGGTGTGCTTTGCGCCGCGCGACCGTGAGTTTGGTGGGCTGCTGCGCCCTGCAGCCGGCAATGGATTGCGGTGGAGTTCGGGTTGGAGTGAGCCGGACCTGCTCGAGTACGGAATGCGTCGGTGTTGTCGCCCTGCGGATTCCGCGAACGAAGCCGATTGGCGTCAGCTGAACCGCCGGGTGCGCCCTATCCGTGTGTGTGCTTTTGCGACGTGGTGACGCGGTAAAGTCGCCGAGCTGTGTGGCTGCGTACTTGTCTGGGGACTAGCGGTTGACGGTCAACTTCTCTACTCAGGTATGGTGTGCCTTCCTTTTTTTATTTTTCAATTTATAAAGAGGAATATCGTCAGAAGGGGTGGGTGTACCGTTAAAGTGTTTTCTACAACTATTATTTTTATTTTTATTTTACAATGGAGCGTGGTGGAGGCTGCGAGCGATCCCAGCCAATTCGGCGCTGTGAACGTGCCACGTGACTACGCGCCTCGTGTGTCGCTGCGCCCTTTCCGAAAGTCACGTGACAGACAGCCCATTGAACTGACTGTAGCGGCCGCCGCGATTCATGATACGAGAGACAAACGCCGCTTTCTATCACTAGGAATCAAAAAAGTGAAACACAAATTTGTCAATTAATTGATGGGTTCTGACTCTTGGGAACGTGTACAGGATTCGTTGAACTCGCACTGCAGGCTGTGCCATGTAACGGCCGCCCACTTAATTTGCGATTTCGTGTAAAACAACAGCAACAACAACACTGCATAACACAGAAGGGCTGCTATGCTGATATTAGCGTTGAGCAAGGTTAATTTTGTTCCTGCTGTGGTTGAGAAAAGGCTCAAAATTTTGCTTTCCTTCCTTGAACTGTTATGGCGCTACCAGTAATGCTGTCAAATGTCTTATCTCCGTGTAACCGTGATATGTTTGACCTTGAGCCCCCCCCCCCCCCCTTACTATATATTGCGAGGGCGAGCGGGGGGCTTTCATCCCGCGTGCACGTGCGGCGCGCATGGATTAGGTGTCGGTCAGCATGTCCAAGGTACCTCCGCTACCTGTTGCGATCAATAAAATTAGCATTTACAAAACGCCTCGGTGGCCGTTTTTGACGCGGGGCGATAGAACGATGGTGGAGGTGCGCCGTACGGAGGAGGGCGAAACATGGAGTTCGGGCGATTTTCTGTGCCGAGACATCTTACAACTATCACACTACAAACTCGGCGGTACGCCAGCGAATGTATGAGAGCCCGCGGAGATGGGTCTTTATTAATGCTTCAAGCCTGTTTTCTTTTTTTTTTTTTTTTTAACGGTCACACATTCGTTAGGCTGCATTGGAGTTATAAAAAGGCTCGGAGGAAGAAAAGAAATGTTGGTAGAGCGTTATCTATTTATAGCAATAATGATTCGGCAGGCACGTCTTGACTACACCCGACCGGGTTGATTCTACGATGGCTCACTTCGCGGTTCAGGCCTGGGCGTCAGCGAACGAAGCGACCCTGCTCTCCTGATCACATCTGTCAGGTGCTCACGGGCACGGCCTCTGATTCAGAGCGATGTCGTATTCGCGTTATGTTCCTTTTCGACTTCGGACGTTCGTTAAAGTGGGAAAACATTGCATATTAGTACGTGGAATTAGCACCCGGCGAGACCTGAAACTAACGATATTCCAGGTTGATATCTTGGAAGAGGGGGAGGGGAAAGATGGCTAGTTTTCGGGCTTTTATTTTGCCCACAAGAAGACCTGTACGCAGAATAAGAACGACCGGGATAAAGTTTGTCGTGCCGGCTCCAGCGCGAGCACCTTTGATAGCACTTCTCTGTCTCGTGACCTTTCGAGCTTGCACGTGCAGTCTTATCACGTGATCTTGAACCTATTTTTACGGCTTCGTCTTCTTTAGACTGCGGGACGCAGTGATTCGTTCGAAAAGGCTGGCGAGCGAAGGCTCCGCCACAGCTTTCTCTTCTAGCCGCCAGGTGCTCTCGATTTCGTCCGAATCGCCAATAGATAAAATAGCAGTAGGGTCGCGTGTATGTTTAGACACTGCGAAGTTAGGCGGCCCGAGTGTGGGCTTACTGGTGTCTCCGCAGTAGATGAGAAGTTTTTACAGTGAAGTATATGTCAACGCCATAGCCTGAGGTCCTTAGCCCGCATCACGAAGGACAGAAATGGGGAGTGAACCCAAGATCCTCGAGTTCTGCAGCGCGAGCTTTCGCTCCACGTGCCCTGAGCTGCGGTGCGCTAACGCATTCGGCCTCCCTCGACTATGGGTGGCAGGGGACATCGACTGCACGTATGGTTCGTTAAGCCGGGGTCACACTGCTCATCCATCACCCAAAAAGACAGTCTGCAAACACGAGTCACCGCGATACCGGTGGTTCAAATGCCGCGTGCCAAGTTTCCTCCTTGAACGCATTGCCACGCTGCATTCTAAGCACGGATTTGGCTGTGTCTCGCATTCGAATCTGTAGGCAGACAATCTTTTGTATGATGTATAAGCAGTGTGAGCCCATCATTAATGTTACCATTATTGCGATTTTTTTTTTTTTTTTGAGGGATGGCGGATGTTTGTGAAGGATATCTAGATTTAAAAATGAAGCGGGCATCCCTCGTGCGTTTTTTCTGCTTCGGCTTCGGCGTTGTCGCGCTTTTCGGAGCACCATTCTGCATCGCGGAAGCTGGACGAAGCGGAACCGCGCTCGTAACCGCGCGAGCGCGCGCGCCGCTTTCTCCGAGAGGCGCAAACGGCATCCTTCGGACCCATCAGGAGGAAGCCGAGCGGTGTGCTGTAGCGACGACTTCCCCGTCAGGCAGCGGAGCGGCGGGAAGTTTAAAATTAGAGGGCCTTGAGGAAAGACGCTCGGTCGCCTCCAGCGCGGGCCGTGAAACGACGCGCGCAGCTCTTCCTCCGGGCTCTTCCTAAGTTCTTCCGCGGCAGCAGTAATCGAGTAGCAGGGCCGTCGTCGGCTCGCCAGATGCCAGCAGTGTCGGAGGTGTCCGCTTCCGCGTCTCTGCTGCCGGCCCACCCCATGGGCGGCTCCCTCCGCGTGCAGGGCCGCCGGACCTGGGCCTGCCCGCTGCCATGGCCTCGTTGCCCACGCCCGCTGAAACGGCACTTTTTCCCTTGTTTTTAAAGACACTTTTCCATTCGGTGCTGCTTTGTTTCCTCGAAGACAGCTCCACTTAATCCAGCATTACCAGAAAGCCAGACTTTTCGTCTACTTTCCTTCTCGTCATTCTCCTATGTCCTATGCGTGTGTGTGTGTGTGTGTGTGTGGGGGGGGGGGGTTATTGGGGTATTTGGGGATGGCGTGGCCGAGTGTGAGCACGCGGAACGAAAAAGCTTCGGCTGCAGGCAGAAGCCAGGGATCCTGGGTTCAATCCTCACCCCTGCCCGTTTCGATCTGGACGAGCATCGTACCGGCGTGCGGTCGTGTATCAGTACTGCGTGATGCACGTTAAAAACCCCAGGATGGCGGTTGTTGCACTGCACTAAACTCATCTGCAGCTGAGACACCAGACATCCGGCATCCCCCCCCCCCCCCCCCCCGTGCCCGATGTAATCTACGGTTCCCCAAATGGCGGGTTCGAATCCCGGCCGAGGTGCCCGCAATCTATCGGAGGTTTATTGCCAAAAACGCATCGTGCAGACATGTCCACGTTACCCAAAAATGTAACTAAATACCTTTGCTTGTTCGCTCAAAAAGTAACTAAATATGTTACTCGTTACAGATTCTTAAAAGGAACGCGTTACTGTACTTTAATTGTAGCTAGTTACTTTTCTCGCTGCTTTGACGACCACAGACACAACTGCTTTTGTTTCATGGTTTATTGTTTTTTTATGTGTTTTTTTCTTTTAGTAGTCGTTGCATTTAAGCAGTAGCTGCCTCTCCAAGGTTTCATCAGTTATGTTTCCCTGCTTCCTTGAGAATACATCTCCGGCGTCGCCGAAGAGTCGTTCTAGTGACGCGATCGAAGTGTTGTGCTTCAGCAAGAGCTGGTGAATCTGGGATTCCCCTCTTTTTTGTTCTCTTCACTTCTAAAGTTCCAAATTGACAATGGGTTCTGTGCCTTCCCGCATTGGCAACCTCCTGGGTTTACATTTACATTCGGTCTGTACATCATTGTAGAAAGGTTCAACCAACGAACGTTATTCTGTTCGCTGGGTGAAGGACATTCCCAGCTGTAGAGCCCGACCGACGTATTCAGCGATAAAGACTACTATACTGTCATACCGTTTTGTCATACGGTCTTGTATTTAATATTACTCTAGTTTGCATGCGAAAAAAAACAGGTTAGTTTGCATTTTGCTGGCAAAATTTCACACTAACAGCTGAAACGCCGGATGCCCATGGGGACTGGCTACTCGCTTTTTAAACATACCAACAATTATTCGTTTGCTATTTTTTTTCGTCCGTTGCCTTTCGACATGGGACCTCGTGGGTGATTCGGAGAGTGCTTTGAAATCCTTCGTTTTGTTCGTACATTCTTTTTTTTTTCTTTCTGTTTTTTGGGTAGCGTATTTCGAAAAGCTTGCGGAATAAGTCAACAGGCCAATAGACCCTTTGCTAAATCTCCCAAGCGCCCCGAGGTCCTGCACTCGAGGAGTTGTGGGAAACGGTGGTCCTTCCATAGTGATTGGTTATTTCGACCAATTCGATGGTTACACAGTTTTGAGTGTAATCCGGCGTCACCCTGAGCGAGCGCCGTGCAGAGTCCAAGGACCTGTCGCATCACTTCTAAAAATTCTCGTCAATGTCAGCGTTTTGGGTACTGTGCATGCAATCGACCTTTTAACCTGACCGAGCTGCAGAAATCTCTTCGTTACATCTTAAGATCCAGACGTTGCCAACGCTACGAGCTGATGGGACCAATCAGCAGCGTCAAGAGCACACCATCAGGCTGTTCGTCATGTTTCTGTAGGTGTTCTGTTATCGCTGAACCAATCATAAACAGGTGAGGTTAATTGACTTCTGCTTTAGACGCTGCTTGTTTGGTCCCGCTACCTCGTAGCGTCTGCTGCGTGTGGACTGGCTGAAACGAAGTACAGTCAACGCAACGTGCGAATACCAACTATACAACGAAAATAAAAACGTATTTGTCCCTCCCGCTCTTTAAACTCACGATAACATCTGGCGGGGAATGTCGTTTCTTCGCATCTCCGTTTTCATTTCCTCACACGTCTAGACTTAGTTTTCACTCGTAAAATTACCCAAGGCAGTGATGCAAAGGGTAAAGGGACGGAGAGGTTGGTTGAAGAGTGACCGTGTTATAGACTAGACCTGTGCTCTGCTGTTTCTAATGGCTCTGATTGAATTGCGTTTTGTACACGCGCGCACACCTGATGCGCACATGCCGGAATACGCTCGTTCCTTATCGTACCTGTCGTATGCCTTGAACGTTTAAAAATATTGACACCTTCGGCTACCGTGTGCTCAGGAAACAACAACAGCAGCAACGAAACGATCTTTTCCCCTCGTTTCGAGATACCGTTGCAGGTAAAGGAAATCCTAGTGCTGCGGAGGCACCATATTGCAACGTCACTTGTCTGTGACGTACTACGGTGTATACATCACAGCTGACGCACTCCTCGCGTAAGGAAATAAAAGGGAAAAAATAAAAGCTCGAGAAAAAAGGTTCTCTGTCGTCTGTTATCGCTGCTCGGTTCTCGTAGTCACCATAGAAACAGACATCGTTTCCAGTAATTATTTTTATGCTTCCGCCGTGTCATTCTTACGCACCGACTAGAAGAAGGCTTTTACCGTCGAAAAATCGCTTTGCTTTCATGTGTAAAGGCTGAACTCCATGGAACGATTTATGTGACGAATAACTGGCGAACGCCGCCCGACGGCACGCTCGCTTTGCGCGCGACAGTAGCAGCCACTGTGTTCATTCCACGCGCAGAGCAAAAGCCGCCGGGCAAAATTCGTCGGTTATTCGCAGCATATTCGTCCCATGGAGTTCAGCCTTAACACTGATTTCACGCTGCAGTGGAAGAAATTTACGACGAAAACAACCTCCTTTCGTCCACCATTTTTTATTACACGTTTGCAAGTCCGGCTTCAGGGCGCTGCCATCTTGCTCGGCTGGGGTGCGCTTGGACGCGTCATGATCCGATTACGAAGCCTTGCTAAGCCGTCGTAATCGGATTATGGCCTCGCCCAAGGGCGCACCCCACTGAGCATGATGGCGGGGCCCGGAGACCAGACTTGCCAACGTGACGCCTGCCTCACGCATGCACGCGGCAAATGACAGCCGCCATTGCTGACCTTCTCTTGTCTTACCGAGATGCCGAGCCACTGAAGCGGACGTTGATTAGCCTCCACAATGGCCAATGCTGGGGAGAAGAACACAGTAGCATCTAAAATGGCTATAACAAATCCTGTTGTGGTAATGATGAACTGAAGTGAGCGGAATAAGAGGAAACAAAAACTGAAATTCGGTTATGGCGGCGCCAACGCACCCACCCATCCGGTCCTCGTGTGCCTATCTTGAGGAGCTCACGCGTGTAGGTATCAGCCTTGTTTGATAATTTATTTTACTGCGTCTCGAAGCGAGTCTCGGTTCTCAGTTGGAAACATGTTTGCTAGGTTTGTTTTGTTCCGATAGTGTTTCCGGAACGAGCTAACTTTGCCTCACGAAGTGCTCGCCTGAATGTTTCTGGGAAGTTTTAGCCAAAAATCACGTGCGTCTGGCGGACTTTTTTTGTGTGTGTGTGTTTTGTAAGGGTATATTTAGCAGCTTCGGAAGTTTTTGAATATCATTCCGCTATATAGCGGGGCGTGCGTTTTGCCGACTAAGTGGCTAGAAATGTAAACGGAAGGAAAGTACCGTGTTTCCTTTTACCGCACGTGTTACATGCAGTGCATTCCTTCTTCAGACCGGGCTTGAGGGTGGTAGCTATGGCGTCTGGAGGCAGAGCGGCACGGTGAGAAGTTCAACCTAGGAGTGCTGCCGTTTGTTAGGGAGTTTCAGTAGATCGTTTGCGAGATCAATCCTCGATACTCCACCTATACACGAACTCATCTCTGTGACGTCACGGCGCGGTGGTGGCGCGCCGGTCGCACTTCCGGTATGGGGCTGTGGGCAGAAGTCCCCATGCCAGAGGTGTATTCCTGCGTTGTTTTGAAAGGAATCAGACAAAAACCTGCCTTCTCGTTAAAACGCCGCGACTGGGGCCGTACCAAAAGTGTCGAGAAAGGTTTGAAGGTCAGTTTTCACGTGCTCGGTTCGTCCGAGAATCTGGATATGTGCCGGGAAAAGGGAAAAGCAGACGCCGTCGGACAACGATTGCTTGGGCGGGAAGCACTTTGGGTTGAATTCACGGATACTTGTGGTCATCAGATTTATTTGTTTTGTTCCAACATGAACGCCAGAAAACCGTCAAGTTGTGCGGACCACCTGCGGACTACGTTCAGTGCGTCTTCAAGTTCAAACGGCCGCCTGATCGTTCAAACTGTCGTCTGCTCTTTCAATCGTTTCTGCTTGTCGTCTGCTCTCTTAGACGACGCCGGCCCGTAGACCAAAAGTTGGCCCGGTCCTTGCGATAAGAAGTAAGTGCAGGCCTCAAAAGACTTAAAATAAAGGTTGGTAAGCAGGCTCTTCGTAAACAGTAGATACATGGAGATGTTGATTATTGTTACCAGCGGCCATCACCGACTTGTTATGCCTGATTCACTTGGTCCGATTCTGCTTGCGATTTTCAGTATTGACGTCGACCATCTCAGCTACGGTTCACGCTTTTGCAGCCCGAGCGACGTCGCGACTGAAAATTGCGAGCGAAATCTCATCAGGTGAATCAGGCTTTAGCGTACATTCTGCGGCGTCCACGCGGAATGAATCGCCGCATGTCAGATTATTCACTCGAAGTTTCGCGGTGTAACGAGCCCCGTTAATTTCGCTGACGCTGCTCATGTAGTCAGACATTGCCAGGAAGACGTAGAATCAACAATTCGATTGTGAATGGAGCCAGCTGAACATAAGAAACACACAGAGAAAAAATATAACATTCGCACCGCTGGATGTTATTCTCTGTGTGTTTCTTATGTTCAGCTGGCTCCATTCACAAGCAATGAACCAACTTGCTCAGCTAAAGCCCGTAACAACAATTCGATTACGAAAAAGGGCAGGGGGACTCACACTGACGCCGATAACATCGCGTTTCAATGGTTTGTTTATGGGCGACGGCGCGCTTGTTGCCCACACCCCCATCGCGCATGCGCGGCGCCGGTGGCGTCCGCTAGGGGCGCTCCGGGCGCTCCGGTTTGTTTGTAAACATGAGTTGGTGTATACGCATTTGCGCATGCATCGTATCGTTATCGGGCATTGTTATCGGAGGTATCGGAACGATCTACTAAAACGATTCTTTTATAGAAAGTCGGATTGGTTCATGCGCGCTTAACTTGGCCTTGGGAGACGGTCGCTGCGAATGTAGCTTCACGTAGAACTTCCTGTTTTGTGTCTCGCGGCGTAGTAGGCATGACAGCGAGCATTGACAAACGACTTGTCTCTCTCTATCGGTCTGCCTCCCTCTCTCTCTCGCCTCTCTCGCGAGCGCAGTGTTTTTGATGTTTGCCTCTTGTTTTTGAGAGGTGACCGTCGTTGAGTTTCCTTGATCGGTGGAATTGATTGCCGCGACGTTCGAGACGTCGTGACACCTTTTGCCTTCGAAAGTACGGGAGGGATGTTGCTCGGACAGGCTTGCTCTAGTCACTGACGCGATTAGAGCGGCAAGGAGGTGGCCCTTCGGTTGTCCCACCTCCAGCGAGGGTTACTTAACTTCGATGGTGCTTCGGCGTCTCGTGAGCCTTGAGTGTGCACGCACAACCGAAGTACGACGGAAGGCGAGGAACGCGGGCTACGGGAGGCCGAGCATCAGAAAGGAACGCCTTGGCGCAGTGGCGTAGCCAGGAAACTTTTTAGGGGTGTTTTTCTTTGCTCAAACTGTTCAAAAGACAAAAAGAAAAGAGAGAGAGGGGGAGGACATCGCAGAAACAATTTAGTTACTATTTTCCTGTTCCTTTCGTAGACAAAAATTAACTTTTTTTTTTGTCATATGGATTTATAGAAAACACACGTGCAGGAGACTTTGTTCGTCCAATCTTTAGAATGGGATTAGTGGTGAACAACGAAAACACGCGATAATATAATATAATAATGTGCTTTGAACTAAAAATCCAGACATGCTCACAAAATACTACAGTGCGTACGCTTCTCTCTGGAACACTCGGGTACTAATGGCCGAAAACTACGGAAGGGTGACAGAGAATGGCGAAGTTTAGAATACGATTAAACGTAAAAACTGCAATGCGCGCTGGGGCAATGAGCAAGTGAAGCGTCACGCTTATTGTTCTTGCGCGGATCAAATTTATCAGAAATGATGGTGCTATAACCATTTTCGGGGTTCTTTCCTTTCACCGTTGTGGTTTTACGGGGAAAGGACAAAGGAAAGTACCAGTTCCTATCGTTTTGTGTGGTATAAACTTTTAGTCGAAGCCGCCGTCGGTCCACAGAAAGAAGCGAGAGGACCCTTTCGGGACTCGGATGTTCCGGTGAAGGTTCAAAAGCGCAACCCCTAGCAAGCGCTCCTGGGACGTTGAAGCTCTCAGGTGTGACATGAGGCTTCGGAGTTTCGAGAACGGACGTTTCGCTTCAGTGGTGCTAACGGGCACTAGCAGCAGGCGGTTTACATTAGGATACTAAGCCTCCAGGCAAAGGCAACTTGCCTGTACCGCGGAGACACGCTCAGCGGTGCGGTCACTTCACATCTGTGTCCAAACCAGAACTTTCCAGGCAGTTAATTTAACGAAACTAATGCTCCGCAAAGGCTGGAAATTTGGTCGAAGTCGAGGCTTGTGACATAGAGACCGACGTCGTTGGTCACAACGTGGCTCTCGGCTGGGGAGGACAGTGCTGCCTGACGTGAAGCTGCCCACTCTGTTGGAGACGTTGGTAGCATGCTTGAAGGTGTAGGTCTATCACCATTCTTGGAAAAAGCGTCAAACGACAGCTTGGGTCGTTTGATAGAACGTATGTTTGAAAGTCTATATACGTAATGGAACTTTCACTGCTCACGTGCTGAATTCAAGATTATAAATGTTACCCACTGCAGCGATTAAGGAAATTACCTGGGTACGCTTTGAAACCAAGTGATTATGTGCATTCCAAAGTTGCTTCCACAGTTCGCATGTTGCCGCTCTTTTCTGTCGCTTCTTATTTCTTTCCTTATTAGGGGACTTTTTTTACATTTTTCAGTTATCGTGCTGAAATTGAGTATACTGATGTATTTATCAGCAGTGGTTTCAAATATGCAATTAATTTTCAGATAACTTTACTAGACACTGAGTTATCAATAAATTTGTAATTTTAATTAGGTCCTCTTACGACCCGTAAGGAGGCGTAAAATTCTTCAGAATATATAAGAAATCTTTATAGAATCACATTCACATTTACATTGCAATTGCATTGCAGTGTATTCCTGAAACTAAAGGTGTGCAGGCGAGCGGGGTTTGCAGGGTTTGCAGAGTGAGAGTATTGCAACTTTGGGAATTTGTTTCAGAGCGTCAAAGGGTAGGGCACTCTAATGGTGAATTCCACTCGTAGATCCGGAGCGCTTTCTAAAATCCGCGAGGGAGGCAAAATTCCGCTCCGTGGGACACACTCCGAATCGACGAGCGGAAGATGAACTCGCCTTTTTGGAGCGACCCCTCCCCCGCTCCCACTGCTCCCCCTCGGCCGTTCAAGATGGCCGCTGCTCGAACTTGACGAGCCCCCAACGCTTAGCCGACTGATCTTTCCGACGACCAGTGACAACTGTCATTGCTTAGCTGCAGAAATACCACACGACACAGGACGGGCGAAAATATCCACTCCACGGAGCCCATGTCACAAATAACGAGGAAGACGTCCGCATTCGGCACCGTCACATACCTTTCGGCCGCCTCAAAGCGGCGGGGCACGCACAGCGATTGCCATCGGTGGAGTTCAAATTGCTGATACGACTTTAATAAACACAGAGGTAACAAACCATCACTGGCACAGTCGTTGCCTAATCTGTTCTTGCTTTATTGCGCGAGAAAACGTCGGCGGCATGCAGCGTAAAAAAGTAAACAATCAGTGGCGGCAAAATGAACAGGCCTAACCTTGCGTCGGCCTCCTTCCGATTTTCTGCCGTTCTTTTTCTCGTTCTTCCTCTCACGATCACAGATGTCAGCGCTTCCGATTTGTCACGCTCCTGTCCCGGCTTTCAACGCGAGGTAGAAGCGTCCGAGCCGTCACAATCCCGCGTAAACAACCGATGCATCCGAGAAGACCCATCTCGACCGACTCGACACCGTCCCCCGTCCCTTCGTCGACGGCGCGGAAGCGCAGCCGGTCGCCGGCAACGCCGCGTTGCGCATGCGCCACCGTCCTGGGAGGGAAATGACGTAGCGCGCTCTGTGGCGCTCTGTCAAGTTCCGGGTAGATCTCTCGAATCCCGCAGATCAAGTTTGGCGGAGTTGGAGGCGCTCCACGGGGCGGTAGCTGCCAGAGATCTACGAGCGGAAGATGACCAAGTCGAGCCAGATCTGCGAGCGGAATATGCGCGCTCAAAATGGAGCGCTTTTGGAGCGCTCGAGATCTGCGAGCGGAATTCACCATAAGTCAAGTTGCCTGCATTCTCCGAAGCAATGCCAGCGCCCGTCAAAGTCAGGATTTCGCGGCAACGAAGTGACGTGAGGAGCTGAGCCATTCGCACCTGCGAGCCTGAAGAAAGCCTTCGGCTATCTAATCCGGCCGAGTTGGGGGAGCTCTTCGGAGAGCCGGAGCTAGAGTGCCCTCATGTTTCACGGAGGCATCCTAGCCGGAGCCGGACATGTGTTCCTCACGCAGTCCAAGGACAGTGTCGTGATCTTCGTTTTGTTTCGCAATGCTGTGGGCTTGGCACCTCGCCGTAGTGGGTTGTCAAACACAAAGAGAAACACGCAAGATTTTTAATGCCTTGGCGAGACGGCAAAGCACACAAAAAAAAAGAGAAGAAAAAACCTGACACTGGAAAGAAGAAAGGGGGAAAGAGGAAAAATCATTAAATTTCGAGGAGTGTTTGGACTAGGGTGCCTACATGTTTCCGCCGCTCCGCTGTTTAGGGTGGCGACAACGTTTGTGATACCTGTTGCCGACAAACCAGTGTTGCCTACCTCGTTACCATGGCAACCTCCGCTGTTTTCGTCGACCATTTTGTCACACTCGCCGGTCGTGCGCTCGGACTACGCCGCTAATCCTCGTTAGGGCTAAGGAGCGCTCGCCGCTCTCGTTCCGACGGCGAGGTTTCGGCGTTCAATGCCGGTCTGTTGCGTTCCATTTTGTCGCGGGAACTCGCGTTTCGATAAAGGCAACGCACACTTCCTGTTCGCAACTTCAAAATATGAAACACCCGAATAAAGAGAGCGACAGCCACGACGACCGCCATCCCGCTGAGCCTCCGACTCCTCTTATGAACGGAAACGGAAGTGGCCTCACAGCGTTGCCGGAGTGTCGAAACTATACAGAAACTCAACGTTGTTTACGTTTAGCGAAATAAGAAGTGGGAAAAAATGGCGGTGGGAGAGAATCTGGGAAAGGGTAACAAGAAGTTGGCGCCACCCTAAAGCGGAGCGGAAACATGTAGGCACCCCAGTTTGGACCCGTGAGAACCCCTGGCTACGCCACTGCCTGTAATCCCTTGCAGATACTTTTACGGCGGGCACCGCTGGTTACAGACCACCGGGGTGCTGATGGAACAATGCAAGCTTCGTTCACAATAAGCGTCACGAGGCGGATGCGGTGTGTAGGAAAATGGGCAGAGAATGCTTTCCCCTGCTGATTTTGTTCTTTTCAACTACCGTCGCCCTTCGTTTGCGTTAGCCCGAAGTTAGTCAGCCCCAATGGGCAACTGGCGTCTCAGCTGTGGATGAGAAATTTAGCCAGTGCAGTACAACCGCTAGCCTGGGGTTTTTAACGTGCATCACGCAGTACTGATAACGACCGCACACCGGTACGATGCTAATTTAGATTGAAACGGGCAGGGTGGGGATTGAACCCTGGGTCCCCGGGTTCTGCAGCGCGAGTTTTCGGGAATTATAATATACTGAATTAGACGAGTTAAGGAGAACGAAATTGATTCTTTAGGAAAGCATAAAGGTTGTTTCTAAAACTGAACAAGGTCCAGCATTAACACTGAGCGACAAAACATAATAATGCGGCTTGACGAGGCAGACATGAGCAACATTACTTATCGTGAATTCGCGTAATTCTTTCTGCGCGATCTCGAGCGCTTTTTACAGAGTGCGCGAGATCGGGTGGTGGAGAGTGCGGTGGCCTGATGATCGGCTGGTTTTTTCCGAGGGCGCCCCGCCCTCTCGGAGCGCTCCGAATCACTCCGTCTCTAGCCGTCTGAGTGCGGAGCGGCGCAGGCGTCACGGGGTAGGTGGACGGGGAATTTGTGGTTTCGTTGACGATGGCGGCGGCAGTGGTCTGCGGGGTGCGGCATGACGGCGATGGATATTTGGTACTACAAAGTGCTTGTGCGTTCCACGGTGCGAGGATTACAACGGACGGGACGACATTCGGTTGTGACCATGACAGGAAAACTCGACGTAAGAAGTATTCCCAGTGCTTTTACGAGGTCGTTCATCCACCGGCGGAGAAGCCGCTAAGCCTAACCGATGAAGAAACAGCTCGCAGAGCTCGCCGCTCTTTTACCGGGTTTTGTGAACGCTTCAAGGAATTTTCAGGTTTGGTAAAAGTGCGTTTAAAGGTTTGTGTTGTAAAATAAAGGGGAGCTGACTATAATGCACTGCGATTTGTGTCATATAGCGATACGTGTTGTGCCCTGTGGGTTATGCTTGCACGATATTCTGCCGTGAGAAAAATGCGGTTTATTAGCCATTTAAAATTCGACTGTAAAGTATGACCGCTATCGCGTCGCGTTTACTGTGGAAAACGTGATGAGTTGATTTCGAAACCCTTGGCGTTCGTTCCGTTTTGGAAAGATCGGCGCGGAAACCATGGTAATTTTTTTTTCTTGTTTGTTTGAACTTGCATGCTGATGCGTAGAACAGTCTAAAGTCCGTCACAGCCGTTATGTCATCGCGTTGCGAGAGTAAATCTTGCTCAATCGTCCATCGTACGCTGTAAAATTTTTTTATCCATTACCATTGTCAGGAACTTTTACTTCCGTGACTGCTCCGAAAAGGTCAGAGCGCTCTGAGCCCAGCAGTTGTGATCGGCTGGAAAGAATCCCGAGTAGCTCTAGCGGCCAGGAGGGCCCGCTCTGTTGAATCAAGGTCAGAGGAGAGAGGCGACCGCCCAAATTCGCCATATGAAGGTGCGATGCACTTGTATAAAACTGTTTCACCTTTTTTTTCTTTGTTATAAATGTTCCTTTACCTAAACTTGTCTTTTAGGTACGTATTACAGCAGGGTGGCCGGGAACATACAACGCAATCATAAAGAAACATATAAACATTACAACACTGCTAGTCATAGCAATATAGTACCAAAAATAAGTTTTCAATATGTGCAAAACACAACTTTCAACTTCACTGGGAAAGAAATAACACTGGAGAAAAGGCTTCCAAGTAATTATTTTCGTATGCACAATATGGGCACTCGCACAGTTCCTTACACGCTTGAGTATTTATGTTTGCTCGATTTATTTATTCACAAATAATTTTTTCGGGATTTATTGCTAATATTTGCTGGTAGCTTTCCAGTACCCATACACCATTTCGCGAATCCTCGTTTTTTTTTTTTAAGAGGATTTAATTTAAGGGGGTCAGAATTACTTTAACAGTTCAGAGTTCATATTTGATTCGTTGACGTATTAAACATTCTTTTTAATCTGTTACTGTTCCATGTAGAACTCCAAATATCAACTAGTTCGTTTAAAGAAACCAAAACAAGCAAAAAATATATTTAATAGATTATATTTGATTCGCTATAATTTTGTCGTTGCTTGTTGTCCCACGTTTTATTTTGCCCCCTAAAAGGACGGGATGTTTATGTTTTTCTCTTAAAGCACGCTCTCCAGCCGCTGTTCTGGGAAGTGTTTACGTTTGAGTGCAACAGCCTCGAACGAGTTGATGACGGAAAAGTCTGACTCGTTATCTGTGCCGTGCACGACAGACCTCCTCTGATCGCTTCGTCCTGCCACGCGTTCATTGCGTGCCTCCCGTTGACGCGCGCGGAGTCGCGTAAGGTCTCGGCATTGAGCCTTTCTCTGCTTTTGCGACCTTGTACTTGAGGGTGTTGAATCTCTCCCTCTCTGCCTGTCTGTCCAGTCTGTCTGTCTCTCTCTTTCTCTCTTTGCTTTTTTTTTTTAAATTTATATCCTAAAGGGAGGAAATGTTGATCACCAGCGAAGGCCAGTTAAGCGCCGGCTCCACATAAAAGTGTGACCCAATACGACACGGCTTTGCTGATAATTTACACTCTTGTGTTGTGTTTTTTTTCTTCTTTTTTTTCGTACGGTTCTCGTTGGCCTTGCGTCTTCGTTGCAAACGGCGTTGATTTCTCGAGCGTTACTGCGTGCCTTGTCGGAGGCTGTTTGGAGGCATCCACCGTTCTATGGCTCCGATCTCTGGGTGGTAAAACAACAGTGAGGTTTGATGTTCCGTTATCTCGCTTTTGATCTCTGGTAGGCCGGCACCAGGTTACCTTTATAAATTGGCGTATGAGTAAGAAACTAAAGCACGCCAAATATATCCGAGAGACCAAATTGAATCCACCTTTAATCGACGTTGTGTACAGTTCCCGAGTTAAAAAGGAAACAATGTACTATAATGCGACTCATTTTAGACCTACCGAAATTAACCAATTACGTCTCGTCGATCACGAAAGCCTCGTGGACGCGCTGCTATCCAGCGTATGTTACATACAGTGGTCCAGACTGTTGTAAGGATTATTCGGTTGTACGGAGTTTCGGACGACGCGTGGCTCCAGTCGTGCACCAGAGCAAAAACAACTTTTCGATTGCGTTTATTGCATTGACAGCGACGAAAGTGCCGCGCCGTTTGCTTCGAATGGCGCCGTGAACGAAAGTCTGCTACCTTTTGCGCCGAAATCCCATTTTTGGTACGAATTGCGCCACACATACGCCAAGTAGTATGCTTCGACAAATAAAAAAGTAAAAAAAAAAAAACAAATTGGTCATCCCTAACATTCAGAGTAGTAGGCGGAAAGGAAAGTGGTAAACACATAGATATTTCTTACCGTATATGGTTTGTCTCATCTTAGGTCAGTGCACAGTCGAAGGTTCGAACGCATACAACCACGAACACATATACTAAAAGCAAGAGTCGCGGAACATTTGCTGCACTTGTTTGGTCTAACCGATGAAAGAACACGAATGCCATGATGTCGCCATTTGAAGCTTTGATTGGTCCCACTGGCTTGTAGCGTCGGTTACGCTTTGACTCAGGGTGAAACGAAGATTTCTCGTCGCCCGCGCAGGCCGGTTGATGCGCGGTTGATCGCCAACGTTGTCTGTATTTCCAGGCAATGTCAGGAGTTAAAAGTGGTGAGAAAATTTTGCAATATAATAGGATGGCGTATACTGTAATAAGACAGAACCACAGCCTTTAACTCTTGATCAGTGGCGTAGCCAGACTTGGATTGCGGCGGGGGGGGGGGGGGGGGGAGGGGTGGAGGGAGGGAGGGAGGTAGGGAGGGTGGGTGGGAGGGAGGGAGGGAGGGGAGGGGAGGGGGGGTCAAAATGCATGTGCATATTATACGGGTGGCTGACCCCCCCCTCCCCCCTCCTCACTCTGGCTACGCCACCGCTCCTGATGAGATCACTTGATTAGAAGTTATAACGTCTGCCACATGCCCCCATGGGGTGGCACTTTCGCCGCTCGCGTCAACCTTCGCCGCCTCTCACCAGAGCGCGGGCATCGAGCTTACCGCTTTGTTATGAAGCATGGTGGAAGGCGCGAAAGAGAACAGATACAAGGAAGAGGACAAACACACAGTTCTACTTTGCCGCTTTGCACCGGAGTGCTAGGAGCAGCGGCTGACATGCGTGGAGCGCCTGGGTTGGCGCGATCGGCTCGGCAGTTGTGCTCAATACTATTATTGGTCTTCCTTCCATGATCTTGATTGTAGGTTAACATATAATTTAAAAAAAAAGGCTGTGCCGAAAAAGAAAACCAGTGATGTGATTGCTGCGCCAAACTGCGCCAAGGGGCTAGCCCTGCTTCATCCTGCTACATTGTGCCAAAATATGGGTAATCTGCGCCAAGCCTGCACCAAAGGACAAATTTTGGTCGCCTTTGAAAACCGAAACTAAACTGAGTAAAGTAACTGAGCACACATGAGCTTGGTGGCGCAAGCGGCCGCCCTACACAAAGTACCCTGCATCAATTGTTCATTTGGTCTTGTATGTTTTTTTCCCGCAGTCTCTCGTCTCGCGTCTTTTTAAAATTTTTCCAATGATAGACGCGGGCGTGTGCGGGCGCTCCGACGCTAGCTTGCTGGGTACCAGCCATGCCGTCATGCTGTGAAATGAAACCATGTTTTTGCGCGGCGGGAGTTACTTTATGAGCTGAAGCACTCGCTCTAAAAGCAACGGCAGTGGCCAAACTATATTTGGTCCCTGCCTGCCAATCACCGTGGTCGCGCGACGTCGGGTGTTGCCGTCCCCACGTCGCTGCAGATAGGGCGCTTTCTAAACTGATACGTAAGGACCGCCACAAGGTCATCGATATTCCTGTTCTTGCTTAATACGCTGCTACAAAAATCCCTTTAACTCAAAGACTGCTGTGTCGAAGTATTGATTACGTAGGTTTCTCTCGGTGGGCTTTCTTTCGAGATGGACCCCGGTACGTGAAAAATCTGCCGCGAAAGAAAGTTGTTGAAAGGAAGTACAGTACAGCGTGCAGGGTTGCACAAAGCGCTCCAAGAAAGTTTTGAGCCTGGCTCGCTATGTCTTGCATCGATGCGCTCAGGTTCTTTTTTTCTGTGTGTTTAGCTTGTACCTCGCCTGCCGGCCTGGCAAGCACGTGCCGCTGGACTGTTTTTTGTCGTATGCTTGGACAGTTACATTTTGCATACAAGTTTGGTAACCAGTTGGCGACGGAGTGGAGTGGCATAGTTTCGATCAAACAGCCATTTCCCCTCGCGCGACAATTTCGCAATGCACGGCAGTAGTTACGTGTTTCATCAGTTGGAGATTGCTTCCATTTATTATATTACTAGTCAGCCTAATGCTGTGCTATTTACTACTTAGCTGGTCCTTTTCAAATAAATTATAATACGTGCAGTTTGGTTCTTATTTACCTATAGCGGGTACATATATATATATCATTTAACTGAAGCATTGCAAAATGTGTCATGTCATTGGCATTTCAGTTACATGTTGAAGACTCCCAGGTGGTCTAACTTGACTATAATTGGTTTATTGCGACGAGCAATGCGTCCCTCGTTTGTCCAGCACTTGAAATTAATATTTTTTTTTCTAAAAATATCTGCTTTAAAAGCCACTTTTGCCGCTCCGAAACACTGTTTTAGTTGCTCCAAACGCCACTTATGCTGCTCCAAAACACTGTTTTGGCTGCTCCAAAGGTCACTTTTGCTGTACCAAAACACTGTTTTGGCTGCTCCGAAAGGTGCTCCAAAACGGCTTAGGCCAATCACATCACTGGAAAACGGATAAACTTGATTTTGCTGGCATTTTACACAAAGATATATTCACAGGCTAAATAAACAATCGAGTGTAAAAGGGGGAGGGAAATGAGACTTTATCCCAACTGAGGTGCTGCTTTATAATTCATTTTTCAAGCATTTTTTAAAATTTATTCTAAATAAAGCTTACCCTGACCAAAACCTTTTTTTTTAAGAAAAAGAAGATAGTTTTGTGTTATTGAACTGAACGTAAGCGCACAAACGAGCTGGTGAATATTAAGCATAACAAAAACCTGAGAGTGCGGGTAAAAACGACAGATACACTAAAAGGAAAAAAGAGGACACATAGGACCTTTTAATGTATGTGTTGTTTTTACTCGCAGTCTCGGGGTATTTGTTAAGCTCTGTGTTCCTTTGTGCCCTTTCTACTCTGATCAAAAGGTAATAAAGTAATATGCTTCAGTATTAGAAAGGAGCCCTTAGTTATTATCACAGTGAACTCGTTTAACGATGCAATCAATTTTTATTTTTATTTTTAAGTGATGTGGTAACATATGTTGTCATCTTCTCCAAAGCGGCAGTCGCTGCTCCAAGCCAATGTGTTGCCTGCTACGGAACCTGGTCCAAAGGGTCAAATGCCGCTTCCATCACTGGCATTGACTCCCGACGAAAAGGTGCCTAATCAGACTTCACCCAACTGCACGGCACTCAACGACATTGAACCGTTACTTCAGAAGAAATGATAATTTTTTGGATTTGAACTTTCACCGTCTTATTTTGATGTATATTTTAATACACGCACAACATAGCTCACAGCTTTTCCTGTGATAGCCGTTTTGTTGCTCGCGCGAGGCTTTCTTGATAAAGCTACGGGGACCGACATTTCTTCTTTCACTGCGTATAACACTACCCGCAAGTTGTGCACACACATCATAACATGTAAAACGACTCCAGATGAAAAAGAAATTGTTTCGATAATGCGAGCTTCGCTTTGTTATCTCAACTCACCTCGAAGGCAAAAAGAGGTTCTGGTTCTATCATCATTTTGCCGCTCCTCTCGTATACAACATACAAACTTCCGCGCGAAGCGAACGCGATCCCAAGAGGGGCCGGGTGTAAGGTCCGAAGCCATTAACTCCTCGAAGCTTGTCAGCAGCATTCGGGCTAAGTGTTTTTGACTGCGGCGCCGCCAGGCTGCTTATCTGCCGGGTAAGTTGAGCACCGGCCCCGTGTCCGGCCGCCGCACTGGCCACGACGCGCTGTTGACGGTTTTTGGCGGGGTCGACTTCTGGCTTCCTCGCCGGCGCGCTTACTGGGAGCGTGTGTACGTGCACGTTGCGCCACCAGACCGGAAAGCTTTCGTGTATAAAAGGGCCACGTTCGCGGCCGAAGCCTCATCAGTCCAGACTGCCCCTCCGGCGCCCGCATTGAAGTGGGATGGTCCGAGTCTAGCGGCATGTGTCGAGGCTGTGTCGAGACTGGGCCAGGCGGTGCCCTGGCTTCGGTGGTCGTCGTGCGTCGACGCCGCAAGAGACCGGTGTACGCGGTGCGAAGATTGGCACCGGCCCCGGAGGTTCCCACGTTGTACGTATTCTCGGCTTTGTGCTTGTCTTATCAGCCCTGGGCAATTTTCTTCGGCGTCGTGATTGTCAAGAGTGCGACGACCGTTTTTCGGCTTTCGGGCGTGTGGCTTCTGCTGTTCCGGGGTTGTCCGAAATTAGACATTTCGTTAAATTACCCAAGCAGCACGGAGCACGCTGCGAATATCGTCACGGCGCTGATTATGGAAGAAATGCGTGAGCACTTCGTGCGGCGGTTATATAATTATATTTAAGAAAGCGTGGTGAATGCAGCCTCTCGGCACTTTTGCACGGTGTGAACATTCCCGAAATCTCTCTTCTCCCTGGTGCAAGCAGATCAGGTCACTTAAAGGGATACTTCAACGAAATTTGAAATATTCCCGTCGTGTTCAAAAATAGGTTGAATATGATCCACAATATCCGTAAATGACAATCGCGCGTTTGTATTTTGAGCCTGATGGCTGTATTTTTCGTTATAAACGGCCCACTCTGGCAAGCGATCGGAGAAGGCCCAGCGGAGACCACCTGACATCCAACGCAATCGTGACGTAGGTCGTCTCGGGACGAGCAAAGCTACGGCGGGGCTGACGTCGAGAGGATGGCCTAGTCGTTCTAGCCACCGAAGCGGCTGCTTTTGTACGAATTTTGAGTGACGGGTTAATCTTCTATAATCTTGTATAGCGACTGCTGCGACACACAAATGCATTCTCGGGAAGGAGGGCAGTTCCTCCTTCCCCTCTTCTCTCGTCGTGGCCGGAGGCTAGACACTTACCGTGACTAGCTGTCAAGGTTCCTAGACGGGCATTACAAACGAGGTGTTAGCGACATCCACCAGGTGGTCTTTGCTAATCGTTTAATTCCTTTTAGAATTCCTTTTCGAGACTTTTTTAACAAGATATTGGTATGTTCGATGTGATACTGCTCCTTTGGACACATATAGACCAAAAAATGAGCGCCGAAATTTCGTTGTAGTATCCCTTTCACGTGTGCATGAAGAACGTGCGCGCAGTGCGCGGAAAACGACAGAGCCATTTCGTTGTCGTGCCTACATGTTGTGCATAGAGGGTGACAACACCGTGCGCTTACGGCACGGTGATATGGTAAGACTACTGCGCGTCGATAACGGCGTGGCAGGCCGAAGAACGGAACCGCAGCCCGTGTCCATACACCGGTCTTCAAAGCCGGCGACAGGAGCTTCGGACAGTGTCGGAAGCGCGCAATCCAGGTGCAATGGGGGACAGCTGGGCTATAGCCACTAGGGTGTACTTGGGCCACCGGCAGGGTGCCGCGAGGCGGTGTTTACCGGTGTCCCAAGGTGGGTTGACACGCACCCCATTGTACAACCTTTGTCCCCCACTGCGCGGCACCGAAGTTGGCGAAGTGGGACGTCGCCGGCGATTTTCGCTTGCTAGGTGCTACGTGGGGCTGTGGCGCCATTTTGTAGGATTCGCGTAATGTGCCTGTGTTCCAAGATATCTGCCCCCGAAATTTTTACTTAATCCGACTTTTTATTCACTCAATTCGGCAAACCCACGAAAGGGGCCACTATAGCCGAACTTTGCTACATTAACCGGATAAAAGTGCAAAATTGGCGGACGAATTTTGCACTTTTACACAAGCACTTTTACACAAGCACTTTTACACAAGCTGGTTACGCGAATTCTAGCAAAATGGAACAGTCTTGGCATATGACTGCCTCAAAGTTCGTAATATAAACATATATCCTAATTACAGTAATTAGAAAGGTAATTAACGGATTTTAGTTAATTAGCCTGATAATAGGGACGGTTAAATTCACATCTAATGTCCGCCGAGCCATATAAACACGCAGTGAAAACCGCATTCATAAAACTTTTTCCCCCTTTATTTAAAAAATATGGTGCAGCTAAAAAAAACACCCCGTATTTAGCTATCGCGTTCCATTCTTAAAGGCGAAGCTTAGGTATTCCGTAATTTTTTAGAATGAACTGCAAGATTCCGAGGATATATCTTTCAAATTCGAGATTTAGCAAGGATACTTGAGTATTGCTACTTGAGTATTGCTAAAAGATTTGTATGGCGTGCTCTGTAGGTTTACTTTGTAATGTCAACTTTCTTGTTTAGTTATTGCTTTTATATGGTTTCATATCTCTTCGATGGCGCAGTCAATATAGTAAACTAAAACTAAATTAGCTGGAGAAGTGGAGGGAAGCTTGGCACCAACCTTAAGGAGTTCGGTGGGATTGCTTTTAAAAAGGCATATTTATCAATGACATGCCAATTTTCGTTATGTAGTTCTACATATAAAACGTTATTGATGTTCATAATCAAATATAAAAGCTTTGTTTTTTCATTAAATTTAAGAACTGCAGTGTCTTGAAACACCTATGGAGTGCGAAGAAAACATCAATTTGGGTGCTTTAAATTATTCTATCTTAACAATATTTCAGTGGAATCTACTTTTTACTTTACCCTTGATTCTGTACCGAAAATAACTATGTATTGCAGTTCCCTACTGTCCTTCATTAATCAACATCTTGTTGCCGCGTTTTGTATGCCTACGCCAAACTAAGCAGCTCGTCCAGTCTCCGAGGGAATCAAATTTGCCGTAAAATTGATGCAAACAATAGGTTTCACAGAAGTGGGGGAAGTCAAAGTATAAACGTCTTTCGGTTCGATAGGCCACAACGCATGAATACTAAGATAATATTTGCAGTGCTTTGAATGAAAATGAGGTGTACGCTTATGCTCCGAAAGTTTTCAAAATTGACTTTTTGCTGCACCAAAAGGTGGTCCAAATGACTCCGACCAATCACATCAATTATGCAACAAAACAGTTAATTTTGGGAATTTTTTTTTTAAACTAGAGTTTACCGCGGTCGTTAAGGGCTAAATTTAAAGCTACTTCAGTGAAGCGCGATTTCCATTCTTTATCTGTCCGTAATTTAAACTTACCGCAGAAATATAGTTCTTAGGGTTAATGGTTTGTCGAGTTGTAGTTTGTTTTCGAGAAATTATCCGACTAAAGCCCGTGCGCCGAGCCTATCTTTTCGTCGTTGCCACTTCCTGTGAGTGTGCCCGTGCTATGCGGGAAAACCCGCTTCCGGGTTGAAATAAACATTTTTTTTAACGAAATAATTTTTTATTTTATGTGCGTAGAAATTGCGTGACCAGGAGCGCCCGCATATCTCTGAATAGTGGGTGTGGGTTATGATACGTTTTTACTACTTTTACGTTATCAAACGGCAACATCCGTGTTTTCTGTTTATTTTTTTTGCTGCTTGACTTTTTTTTAAATTTAATTTCACTTTTACTTTTGTTTGTGACGGCGCTTTAATAGGATCACAGCCGAAATATTATGTCAAAGGGAAGCTGCGTACTCCACTTTTTCAAGATGCGACCAGCTGCAGGTGGCAAGTGGGTTAGCTTTTAGTCAAACAACACTGGGCGACGCGTAGCGCAACACCACCGTGACACGCAGTATTAAAAAAAAATATTGTAGGGACATTTACTGAGCTGAAAATAGTCGTAATCCCAAATTCGAAAATATTGACCGAAGTTACCCCTAGTTTCTCTGCTGGGCTTGTGGTGATAGCCTCTTATTCCTCTATACCATAGGTCTCCAAACATTTTAAATACAAAAATCTAAACAAAAAAAAATTGGTGGAGGAATGCATATATTTGTTTTAATGCAATACGTTTCTAATCGTGACATTACAAAATAGTTGTGAATGAGAACCTACCAGGTAGTACCAGCCATGAATCAATTGAACCCATACCAACTTTTGCATATTCACGCAGGGCAGAAAACTAATGAGAATGGTAGCTCCGATAATGACGAAATGGAAGGGTTATGACACAGGACGCTAAGTACAATATACGTTAGAATGCAAAGGAATTTTATCATAGTTACGCAGACATGAAGCAGGGAACTACGAATAGTAATGCCGGTGATGGCAATCTATAATAAGTAATATGGCGAGAGAACCCGCGGATACATCCAGGTTTTTTCTTTTTAATCATTCTTTCTGGTAACTTTTTGCGCTTTTGATGCGCGTCGCGGCGCCATTTTGTTCTTACGCAGTCTTTTTTTTTTTTTGGTAGCAGTGGTTTGGGCGTTACTGGAAAGACAGACGGCCAAAACGGTTCCGCGGGCCGGGGTTTGGAGACGCCTGATCTATACGTTCTGTTGTGCTTGTTGAGCCAGCTCTTGTGCGACATGGCGGTATACACGACTGTCCTTGTCGACGACATCGAAGCTGCGTGACGCGTCAGCTCTGTAGTCGCCGGCCCCCTGATTCGTCGTACATAACTGCACGCAAGGACTCTACGAACGCCCTTCGGTATTTAGCCTCTATGAGGACGCCGGTGGTTTAATCCTCCTTGGTCATTCGTTGTCGATCTTCAATCGTGTATCTCTATTCCGCAAGCTATTTTTTTTCTCTCTTTTTCTTATCGGCGAAGTGATCAGGTAGCCCTATTCACTTTCTGTGCAGACGCGCGCACTCCATCACTTTGGGAGGTTGCGTCGCTGCTCTGCAACAAGAACTTGTTTTTGGCCGACGAGTACGAGCTATGGAGATCTTTCTCAAAGTCGTATGATGCTATCAGCATCTCTCGGGTGTTTTTGTCCGGGTTTACTGGCCACCTATATCTGACTCCCCTCCTCGTTTTTGCTCACGCCGGAAACGCAACAGTGTGCCGTGGTGAACTTGGGCACAGCTTTCTGTAGGTAGCAGGGCGGGGTAGTAGGGCGGGGTAGTGGACACTCTGTTGTGCGTAAGCTTTGACCGGTGCTCAAGATGCACGATCGCTCGCTCCTTCGCTTTTAGCGTTTCCCATGAGCTACAATATAGTTACGACTACACGACCCCGGAAGGTCAATCCTTGGACACGTGTTTTTCTGTACCCATATTATTTTGCGATTCTTGCGGACTCACGGGCAAGGTGTGCCACACTTCAGAGAAGACCAGGAGCACGGGCTTTGGCACCTGCCTCCGATGTACAACGTTAAAATGTATCAGCGCTGTGCACAGCGCTGGTACATTCTGACCTGTTGCCCATATATCTTACGCTACACGCTAGAGAAAAACAAGTGCATACGGGTAAACATACATTTGCCCGACCAATGAAAGTGTTTTGAGTTGCGCTCTAATTGTAGCGCGTTATCTGAGTTGAATGATATGTTAAGGCTTACTATACCCGTTTCCACCTCAAAAACGGATATAAAAAAAAAAGTTTGGCTTTTTGCGGAGCGCTACTTATCTCCCCTTTTACGCAGAGAATTAAGCTAAATGTAGGTGCATCTTAGATAAGACAGATGTTTCCTTATCAGGGCGTACACGTTTCAAAAGCCAAAAGCATCGCTTCTTTTTCCGACAACCAAATCTCCTACGTACTACCTCGTGCGGCGTATGAACAACGCGCAAAATGTAAATTTTCTTGAAGTGAAAACGAGTATATATACAAGAGAACGAACACACTGGCGCCATCTATCGGTACTCTTTCGAACTTTTGATCAGCGTATGCACCTTAATTATTTTTCGCTTTATTCTTTCACCCTGGGTGTGAAGTATTTCTGGCGACGTTATAAAGAACCATTTCTCATGAATATAGTAACTAGATTTAATCTCGCAAAATATTGCGAAACCTTCACTCTATAGTTGCACGCAGTTCCAGGGCTGCCCGACGGATGGCGCCAGTGTGCCAGTGTTTTCTTTCGTCCTGAGCGGTTACTGGTAACATCACTCAGGCACACTTAAACCCAGATGTGGAAACCAGCCTTTAATTTGTCACATGCTGGGAACTCCAAAGAAAACAACAACAAATATGCCCGATCCCATATCTCAGCAGTTCGCATTTTTTGGTTTAAATGCACCTTCTAAAGTTCTGGCTGGGGCATTCTCGAGTAATTGCAGGCGCTGTTTATCAATGATTGTGCAACTAATTGCATTTAATAATTTTTTTTTCGTGACAATGTTTTTTGTTTTTTTTTAGCGTGCCTGAATTCTTTTCTTTTTTTTTTTGGTGGTCGGAATAGCACGAAGTGTCGTGAGCTGGATCGATTGAAATTCGCAGGATTCTATATGCAGACCGTCGAGGCGCGGGTTACGCTTGGTTCAGCGTCATTATTGTGCACTACCAAAATGCCTCATTAGCAGGCTGCGCATGCGCGGTAGTCGCAATGACAACTAATTCATCAATTGTCGGCAAAAAAAAAAACTAAAATTTTTATTTTGCTTTTACATGGCTTTATGCTGGGATCGTTGCATGCATGATTTACCACATGCGGATGACTCCTGCGCTGAATTACAAATAAATGGCCGACCTTGATTTGCACGCTGTCCGTTTCTTGGCGCGTGTGACAAATGGTGAAGCGGAGTACAAAAAATAAAAGCTCCGTAGCGCTTGCAAAAGAGCGTCAGAAAGCGTCTCGCGTGCGGTCGGAACAAGTGAGAGTGACTCTCTGAATGACTTGAACGATACTTAGAGATCGAGGGGGCGAGTGTTTATCTTCAAAACAAACCTCTTGCTCTCAGTTTTTTTTTCTTTCTTAAGAGGATGATGACTGCCTAATAATTAGATTACACTGCGGGACAAATACTTTCACTATTTGTGAAAGCCCCAAACCCCGAGCCTCTAGAACCGTGCATATCCTCTTATCGTATTCCTTTATTTATTGTGCCGCGCATTTCTGTGAAATTTTTTTTTTTCAAAATTAATTTTTTTTTTGGTCAAAGCGTGCTTAGCACCGCCGCATAAACTGCATCGCCAAATCGGTTTTTCATATTGTCAAAGACTGCGCGCGCATTAGGACGTAGCCAGAACCCTACGCGGAAGCGAGATCAGCTACAAGGAGAGAAGGTAGACGAGGTAGAGCCGAAATAACTATGAATTGGAAAGTGCGTTTAGGGACGATCGAAGGCTTTGCGAAGCGTTAGCCGCGCGGTGACACGGCAGCGAAATCCTTCTCGAAGTGGCGTACCAGTCGACGTCGCGAACTGGCGGCGAGCAGGAAAACGGGGCGCTCGCTCGGTTCGCGTCGGCGGTGGTATCGCGAATGTGCGGCGACGCTGCGCGAGTGCAGCTGTGGCGTCGTCCCCGGTGACCCCTGGAGTCGCGGGGGCTCGCGCTGGCTGGCGCGGTCCCTTTGACGATTCAGCTCCGCATTTGCCGCTCGGCGACCGCGCTGCTCAGGCATGGTGGCTGAGGAAAGTCAAGCCCGGCGTGGCGGCGGGTCGGTCTCTCAGCCAGCGCTGACCCACTTGTGGCGACCGTGCCCGATGGCCCGATAAGGGCACTGGCAAAAGTAAGCAACGGGCCCCCGCCGCCGTCTCGTCCGCACGATTTGTCTATTTCGGTGGCTTTCGCCGTCTGCGGGTATATTTAGCGGGCCGTCGTCTGGGATCCAGTCCGCCATTAGAGTGAGACGCCGCCGCCGCCGCGCGACGCGCTCCCACGCTGCGTTGCGCGTGGACAGCCGTCGGCGAGAGCACCCCCCCCCCTCGAACGAAAATTAGGCACGGAAATGAGCGGCGTCTTTTGTGGCTGGGACGCGCGAGGGTTCCGCCTACTACAACGCGAGTGAACGAGGACCCATTCACACGGTTACGTTTGACTGTACCTTACACTGGCTCGCGTCGTGGTACAGCTGCGATGCTGTGCCATGGCAACCGAGCGTTTCTCCGCCTGGCGCTTATAGGACTACGCTTCGTTCACCGCTAAGCGGAAAGTGCGGCGAGAGCTACATATATGGCCGGACCTATCAGCCGCCTTTTGTCTCCACTGCGCTCGTCGAACGCGTTCGAATGCGAGAGCCAAACGCCAGACGCCTGCGTTCCGCGTTTTAACGCGTTTCACGAGTGCAGTGGAGGCAAAGGTATGCTAGCTTTAGGTCTACCCACTAATCTTTGCAACCAGAGGTCGGCGTTCTGACGTTTCCTCGCGCTCTCGTTTCCTCCCCTACCTCACTTTCTCGGCGCGTAGAGAGCCACAAACCGGCCGCGGCTTGCCGAGAATGAACGGAAAAGAAGTCTTAGAACCTTAGTGCACGATTCTCGATTGCTGAGCCCTCGGTGTGCTATTCTGATCGTGCCAGACCGCCTCGAACAGAACAAAGTTTAGCTCGCTTCCAGCAAGCTGCTACATTTTCTCGCTCTTTTTCTTCTCTATTCCCGAATGCCACCAAGGCGGAACGTGAGAAAGTGCTGGAAGCAGAATGATGAAAGAATTCAGGCGAAAGCCGCAAGCTCGCGTTGAGGGGACGCCGAAGCGAGTGCTTTTCCCAGGAATGTATCACATTGGGGAGGTTTGGTGAGTCGTCGGAATCGTGAACGGTTCGTCTGAACCTCGAAACTGGTCGTGATAATTTGAAGTGTTTGAGTGAAGCCTCAAACCAGCTCAATCTTGAAAATTACGATACCGTTTTCCCCCATGCCTCCCACCTTATCGATGAAGGCAACAACGGATTCGTGCGTGCCATGGCTTCTGAGACGTGACTGAAAGTGCTAAACACAAGGACGCCACAAAACGACAATCTTTTACCTGGTAATAAAAAACCCGAGACTCAGGAACACAGACGGGGACGAACACAACACAACGTCTCATGATTGAATCACCACCAGCTCGCTTGTTTTTTAAGTATTGTCGCAGTTAATGTTTTACCTGCTCCCCCTCGTGTTTAGCACTTTGGATAACGTCTAATTGCAACCAACGCCCTAATCTTCCACTTAGTCTTGGCCTCCTAGATTCTCGATGCGCAGCGGAAATATTGGAGGCCATGCTGTGCTAACAATAACGTTTCATAGCGTGGCATTGACGTAAACAAGACGGCGAAAGATAAGGCAATAGCGGTCGTAATTTGAAGAGCCCTCAAACTGGATATAAGCAAAAAAGTGTTTGAAAAAACACCACAGAGATGTGATCTAGTTTTAATCGTCACGGAAGTAAGGAGTCCTTCCGTCGTGTGCCGTCTGCTCGCGGGCAGCACATCTACTTCTTTGTGGAAATTTACTCGCGTGGGTTGTTTACAACCTTCGCGGTTGCTTGTTATCGTGAGTCATCTCGAAAGGGTTACCTTCGACCCCTCAAGCGAGTTCAAGGAACTTATACCAATCTGGCAAATGGCCTTCCGATCTCCTAACCCTCACACATTCTGTGGCGCTAGCTCGCCGTCGCGAGCGCCATCTTGTGGTTTCCTTCGAATCATTTCCGTCCAGGCGAACGGTTTCGGTGTCCAAGGAATTCCCAGGACTGTTCGCGCCCGCGCGTGCTCATGCGCAGAAGGGTGGACGAATCGTTCGGGACATGATCCGTTCGCACCAAAACGATGACATCTGGAAGAGAGCGCCGTCAATCTATGATGGCGATCGTTGCGTATACGTGGCTGGAAAGTGGTCACGGAGAGAGAAATTGGTAGACTCAAAAGACTGGAGTTTTGAGATTGCATTACATGCCTTTGACCGGAAAATTTACGCACACCAAGCGTCTGTCTGTCTGTCGATGTGCGTGCGTTTCATTTCATCTCATGTACGAGATCTTGCAGATGCTCTGTTTGAGCCATTACGGCCAGGGAAGGGCGGGAACTCTGTGCTTGATTCCAGAAATGCCGACGTGCGCGGAGATTGACGAAAATATATAGAAATATGAAGCATCTGGTCTCTTATGAATTCTTTTTACCCTAGTTTATTTGGTCGTCAGTCTTTCGTATGATTTACAAAATCAACTCACGTCTTGTATTTATAGGACTATCGTAGAAGTGGCCAATGGGGAATGATTTCCCCGGGGACGATCTCTCTTATCGTTTACGAGGTCAGATATGTCGGATATTTCCAGAGCACCCATAAAATGGTTCCTATCGAACCATGACGCATCGGTTGACATGAATGTGGATGACGCTGACCTTCGTATTATGCGAAGTGTATCTTGAAGCCCTGCTGGCAGCAGTTGTAGTTATCATTCGTCCTGGAAGATTTTGACTACAAACAACTGAAGAAAATAGTTTTCGCCTCGCTGTTGTTGCTAGTAGTGATTAAAGTAAAGTTGTTTTTTTTTCTGCCAATGACACATTACTTAGTCATTTTCTTTTTGCGATAAGATAATGTTGAACTGTGACCTTTTTCGCGTTCTGCGAAGCTTTTGGGGACGACAAGTTAACAAACTGATCTCTCGGAGGCTGGCCTTTATCACTCCCTAATGGCGTCACCCATCTCGTTGCTTCTGACTGAAGAGGGCAAACAGCCGCAAACAGAATCTTGTAATCCGCTGGGAGGTTCGCGCTTTGACCGTGTAATTTCGATCCGCCCATCCGAAGGATGGGCGGGTTCCTCGGTCTCAAGGACGCCCGGAGCTCCGTGGACCGTCATCCCGAAAACGTGGAAGACTCGAATCCAGGGCCGAGAACTTCCCGTCTCTGACGTCGCACCGCTTCGGTCTCCTGCGGGTCTGCTGGTTCCTCCTTTGCGGGGCGGCACTTTTTTTTCGCCGAAAAGGAGGGGGGTTCGAGGGAAAAAGCGGAGCGACCAGCCGCGCAGTAACGCGCGCGAGGTGACGCGTTGCAGCAGCGCCATCAGGCGAGACCGTTTCTTCTCCCACTCCATCTCGTCCCAGGTATTCCGCGCGCCCGAGGCTCTTTGACCCAGAGACCCTGAGAGTCGAAAAAACGGACTCCTTTTTGGCCCTCTCTCTCTGCCGAAAGCGGGTCACCCGGGCCTCCCTCCTGAGGGGAATCACAAAGCGTGGCTCCTCGCCCATCCTCTTCCTCCCGGCCCTCTCTCCTCCTCGCTTCTTGGACGGGGGAGGGAGAGGAGGGCAGATTTTGGGAATGTCAGGGCTGGCAACCATGGCCTAGATAGCTGCCGGCTCGCTTGCTTGCTTCTGCACGCCGTTTTACGTCTCGTAGCGACGATTACTTGTTTCTCGGTCTCGGCACGGCGAATCAAGGGTCGTTCACATGTCGGCTCTTATGGCTAAGCTCGCTCGCTCGCGGACCTCCGCGGTGGCTGTGGCGATTGTCCGTTCCTGCGGGCAGGCGGATCTCCAGACAGCCGCTGGCAACCTTCGCTTCCGCGAGGGCCCACAATGGGACTCGATATTATGTTTGTTTTCCTTCTTCGGGCTCTCTTCGGCTGAGAAGGGCTGCTCCTGAAATGTCCCAGCTTTCGGAAGATTCTGGAAACGTTTATTTTCCTTCATTTCCGACAGCACTGAATAGCTGAGTTTGTTGTTTCTTGCACATGGTAACGAAAACCAAGTGAAAATGGGAAAATGCCGCTGCGTACAGTGTCTGTCAATACAGCGTCATTTTAATAATGGAGTTCGATAACGCCTTTGAGTAACATGGACAAGGAAAATGTTTGCTCGTTGTTTCATTCTGTGAATGCTGCACATTGCACAATATTTTGCAGTTTTGCCGAGGCGTCTTGCCCAATTGCGCCGTCTACTGAACAGCAAAATCTCAGCTGAGCATCGGATGGCTGAAAGGAGCGTCAGAAGACAGAACAGTATAACCAGGAAGATCCCTTAATTGGTTCAGCAGAATGACAGTGGTCCAAGTTAGTCGTTCATTGCCGTGATCGTCTTTAGATGAGGCAGCGTGGGAAATAAGTACCTTCTGGACACGTCCTTTGTCCTTGTTATCAGGTTGTGGTGGAAGACATGGATAGAAGCCGTCGGTATTTGAACCCTTGGATAAGTAGGCAGCTTTAGCACGCGTTGCCGTGCGGAGCGGCATTCCTACCGGGAGCTAGTGCTGTGACTTCGAAGCATGCTCTTCAGCGCACGTCATGAGCCCTTCCCTGGCCACGGTATCTTAGCGGTAACGCTGTGACAGGTTTAGAGTTCAGGGAAACTCCTCCCAACCCTTTCCACTTTAGCACAGCAAACGCTCGAGGAAGTGGAAAGAGGTGACAGGAGTTTTCCCTGAACTCTGAACTTCTTCGTAGACCGTTTTCCCAGCTCCACTACGCTCTCCGGAACGAAGATGCCCTTACTGCGCATGCGCGGCGCTAGCCTTGCATGCAGAGTCGTAGCGGGTTGCGAAGAATGTTGCAGGATAGCGGAAACCATCTACGAAAACTCCCTAGCGTCACGTCCCTTCCGGTATCCCCCGTTATCCAAAAGCCTCATAAAGCAGTGTTTTTTTTTTTTTTTCTCCCGTGCATCTTTGAAGATTTTATTGAATGGCCGTGTTGTGATAATGATCGGAGTAGCCACTGGAAGTAGGTGAGCCATCACAGACGGCGCTGGCCAGCGAGTCAGCGCGGCGTGCGTCATCGGGACCCGCTTCGTCGCGCTCTCCTCTTCTGCAGTCCTCCGCGGCCGAGTTTCCTCCTCGCGAATGCGGTGGGCGATTAGAGCATCGCCGAGGAGCATTAGCATCGACGAGCGGGGGGCGGACGTCCCTTTGGCGTGTTCTGCCGGCCACTGTCAGCGTCGCTGTTGCCGTTCAGCCGTCTCCCGGCGTCGCTCCTCTTCTCCTCTCTCGCCCGCCGAGGAGGAAGTTGTGAGGTCTTCCTCTTCGCCGCTAAAGGAGGAACTTGCTCTCCCCGCGGACCGCCGCCGTGCCGCCGCTTCTCGCCCGCTGCTGCCACAACAGTCCCGGCTGTCCGCGGACCCTGTCCTGTCGCTGGTGGTCGTGCCCGCACCGTCGCCCCGTTCCGTCATCGAGGACGGACCCCTCTGGGCGGAGGGCTTCGTCGTCCGCCGGCCTCTCGCTCGCTGCTGCTCTGAGAAACGCCCGTCTTCCTCGTTCGCGCACCGCCGCGGGCCCCGCTGTCCTCTTGACAGCCGCCGCCGCAGAAGACTGCCCCTGACTTTCACTTTCGAGTGACCTCGTTCGCCGCTCGCCGCCGCAGTCCCGGAGTCCCCGTGTCTGTTTCTGGTGCCTCGGCGATCGAATCGGTCAAGTGGTGTCCGACAGGCCGTTTCTCACGCCATCGGGCCGACGGACGTGTCTGTCATTGATGCGCGGGCGGATAACGTCGCGCGTCTTCTCTCTTGGTTCACGGACCATCTTCAACCACCGCAGTGACGTCCTCTACTGCCGTTGATAAATGGCAGCCCAGCCGATGGCCGGCGCTTCTACAGCTGGGACTCGTGGTACTGCGCTGCTCTGCCGGAACGGGTCTCTTTGAGGTGTCGCGCGTCGTCACGGTGGACTGTGTGGTCTGTTCGGAGCGCGTCGCGGTGTTGTGTGGCCGGGTTTCGCCGGTGTGAGTGGGTGCTGCCGAAGACGAGGATGGCGGACGCTGGGCAGCCGGACCTGAGCGGGGACGAGCTCTCGCAGCCGTCGGCGCTGGAGCCCGTGACTCCGTCTACGTACTTGGACAAGCTGGAGAAAGTCGGTCAGCTGATGCTGGATAGGGCGCTGCGCTACTACAGGTGGGGACACGCGCTTCCGGTCCGGCGAAATTGCGAGCGTTCCATGCATGTTTCGAAAGGTTGCGTATGGCTAGAGGAGAGAGACACTCATTGACTAATAGCCCTTAGAGTTACTTATTATGGAGTCGGAGCTCGGGCCTCCATGACTGACTGGCGATTTCGCTACGCCCAGGCAGAATCTTTAGCTAATGAATGGATTAATTTATTTATTCGTAACACCTCAAGTACCCATTTAAGAGCGTTACATGAAAAAAAGGGGGAGAGGGGTAGTTACACCATGGAAGAAGAACGCAACAATAGACAATGAAAACAAACTGCACTCTCAAAACTCGTTTGACTATACCAAGCTCCACCGATTTCACTTGTGCTTGAGCTCCGTTCAGCGTAAAAGTGAGCCTAGGATTGCCTCCTTCCTCTACTCCGTTTTTCATCCCATTAAGAAATCTTTCTTAGAAACGCCCTCACTGCTAAGCTTGGAGTTCGAACCGGTATTTTTGGAGGCTTTGTTTAGCTGTTTGGCTAAATATACCCGGAGGTTTTTTTTTTTTCTGCGGTCGTCCTGCGATCAGCTTGGGCCGTCGTATGCCTTTCTTTGTTTACTCGTCCTTAATGGACAGTGTCCTTCGACTTTGCATGGTGATCTGGACGAGTCTGGAACATGTTTCCAGCGTTGAGCTGCGGTCACCAGCAGCGTTCGAGTTGCGAGGGGTTCTAACCTCTACTCGTAAAGGTTCGCTTTGCCGGGTGGGGTTACGCTGTGCGCTACAAGAAGTCGACCTCTTGGGTTTTGCTGTCAGGAACGCCTTTCATTTTTGCCATGAATTCACGTATTTACTCAAGAAATACTGTCTCGTTTCTTACGGCGATTACAGGAGAGAGTTGATTACGTACCCCAGAAAATATAACAGGCAGCGTTATAAAAAATCAAACAATTGTCTTGGTGTGAAAACAGCGGCACATAAAACAAGTATTCGCTCTTTTTCCCGCACTATCGTGGCAAAGACAGTGGTTACACCACGTATTACGTGCTGCTTCGCGGCGATGTTGCACGTAAAAAGTTTGTACGCGTATTTTCTTTTCTTTTTTCCCCGACGGTGCGAACATTGTCACGTCGGTCGTTGTAGCGTCTCTGAACGAAAGCCCTGTCAATGCTATATCGAGAGTGGAACGCGAAGTTCGCGCCTCTTATGGTCGCACACCCAAGCTTTGACTCTGCTATTGCGCGTCTACCCGTTTCTGCCGAAGCCCACGTGCTTGTTCTCTTCCCCTTCGTGAAAGCTACACTAATGCGGTTTGTGCAGGTGAGTTGTACAGCCAGGGGAGAGAGTATAGGGCGCTAATCGTAACGATCAATAGGCTAATGAACTAAATTTTGTTAACGTTTTCATTATTTAAAATAAACGCACGGTTCTATTTACAAACTTGCTGAGCGTCATCGACAACAACTAAATCAGTTGCTGTCGGCTAATCGTAACGCTCAATAGGCTAGGTGACGCAAGCTGCCGCCCGTTACAAAGGCTATAGCCATTACCATCCATCCATCCAATATTAGGTATACTTGGAGCACGTGGGAAGGACGGTGGAGCCCAAAAGTTAACCACTCGTGCAGCGGGAGCAAGGCTACCGGTGCCATAACACACCCGCGCGGTTTTTCCGTCTCGCATCAACCGTGTTTTTTCGCCCCTGCCTTGTGCGTGTTGCATGAGGGGTTACTTGAGCGCACTAGACTGCGCTTCCCACGTGCTGAAAATCTTTCTAAACACTGATTTAGTGGCTTTCGATGACGCCCAGCAAGTTTCTAATTGGAACCATGTGTCGTTTTCACGAATTAAATAGCTAAACACATTCTAGTTTATTATTTGACTTACTGTGACGATTGGCCTCCTATAATATGTCCACCATGTTGAATAAACCTGAGATTGGGGCAGAAATGAACATATAAGTCGAAGAAACAGAAAAGGACAGGACGACGTCTCAAACTCAGCTCTTCCTTCGACTTATATGTTCATTTCTGCCCCAGTCTCAGGTTTATTCAACATGATTAACATTCACCAGCTCGCCTGCACCCTTACTATATTATCTCTGATATTATGTCCCTCTGCCCGTAATAACCTGCAAGCAGCTAATGCACAAGCCGCATTAATGTAGCTTTCACGTTTTATTTATTTTAACAAATCTATTGAGCTTAAAAACCAACACTATGCATGTATAGTGCGTCTTAGATTAGCTTTATGCTATTTTATCAAGACGGACACGTTTCAAAAGCTCAAAGTCAACGCTTCTTTGTTTGACAGCCAAATCTTGTGATAACTATACTTCGCCCACCGCATAAATAATGCACATCTTTTTTTTTTATAATCTGACGAGTGTAGGAGCCAGTCAGATTACGCATTTTGTGTTAACATACACACACATGCACCCACACACTCACTGTTTCTCTCTCTCTTGTTAATAAAAATTCGAGCTTTTGCACTATCAACACGAACAAATACACCAACGACAAGTTATACCATAAGGACTGCTTAAAACCAGTTTCTAAGTCGGAAGGTTCCATTCATCGATTGTTTTAGGAAAGCTTAAATGACGCAACACGGTAGTTTTCGTTTGGAAGTGTCGGGCCGTTTTAAAATGTAGACCTTTCTATAGTGCGAGTGAACGGAGGCTCCGAATACAGATATATGTACCTTTTCTTCTAACTTTTCAAGGTTTTTTTCCCGTTAGAGGTACTATATCTCACGCTTGCGCATTCCAATAGTGGTGGTATATCTGTCGTATAAACCATGCGCACTGAGGTATTTTTCAACGTTGTCCAGAGACGTCACTCAAGGCCCTGGTCACGACGCGTGCGAATGACTTGTCTGGAATTGGATTCTTTGACGCATAATCTGCAAACTTTGTGCAACTCGGTGCAAATGGCCCCGCAGCAGGTGTGGTCGGGGGAAGAGGGTGTCCTTTGGATGTGTTTGGGGACATGAGTTGTGCAGTCAGGATGGTGGGAACCTCCGGGGGTTTATCCGGTGGGCTCTAAATTCAAACACAAAGTGGGAGCCGAGGGTTCGCGCTGCGCGCCAATCGTACTTCGACGGCAAAAACGCGGCGTCACCTTCAAGAGAGTTCAATCGGCCCGCACTGTAAACTTTACCTGTCACTGTTAGCTTTCAAATGT